>CABHPH010081478.1:41464-53718 GCA_902168325.1 Peromyscus nudipes | reverse complement strand
CCCTCTTTCCCAAGCCACCACAGGCACCGGATTCCCAGAAGCCTGCCCATGCACCAGGATCCCCCTGCCTGGGTGCCCCCAAACAGTTTGAGCCAAACAAACGTCTTCCATATCCAGAGGTCCTAGTCCAGTCCCATGGGGGCTTCACAGCCACCAGTCCACAGTTCGTGGGCTTCCACTAGTGTGGCCAGTCATCTCTGCATGGCCTCCCATCATGATCTCCACATCCCTCGCCTGCAGAACCCCTGTCCTGTCCAAATCTTATAGTTTGCATCTTAAAGCAAAATTACTGCAGTTAAGCCATCTCTAAGCATGTAAACTACTCACAGTTGCATCATTTTAGTCCCTAGAAAGTCAGTATATTCTGAACATAATTTGACCATTGTCTTAACCACATTCTAAAAACATTCGCCCAATATTTTGCCTTGGAAATCCTTTATGAAGAATTTATAATGTTATAGGGTGCATGAGGAAGACTGCAGGTATTGAAGTTTTTTTCTGTCAGTAATTTTGTTTGTTCTGTTGATTCAGGAGTTGTTATGAAGAGCAGGTAAGCCATGAAGGATACCTTCTCCTGCTTCAGCTTCCCATATGTTACTATCATTCTGATTCTCCTTTGGGTTTAATTTGACTTTGGTCTTGAAATGTAGCTTTCATTTTCAGCACTTACACTTTGAAGTTATAGTGTCGAGAAGAACAGCTTCTCTACTCTGATTCTTCCACTGTTTTATAGGTACATGCCATTATTATAGTGGGATATATTTACTTTTATTACAACAAACTTCTGAATGTGCATTTTTAGGTTTTAATTTTAAAAATTAAAAAGCTACTAGTAATGTTCAAGGAAATAGTTTCTAATTGGATGATCTTTGTGATAAAACATTTTCTAATGTATTATTCATCACAAATAACATAATATTTTCAACCTAAATCACCTTAGGGAGTTATAAAAAGTCTCCCAAATGATTAACATTTCCACATTCACCCTGCATTTTGTGGCAATGCAATTTACAAGAATGAAATAGAAAATAGATTTGGTCGCAGTGGGGAGTTTGTACAGAAAAGGGCTTTCTTTGTTGGTCTGCTGTTCTTTTATTGTCTTATTGTCACAGTGCCAAATGTATTATTTTATCTTCAGCTCAAGAAATCACAATATTACTCTGAAACTTTAGCAGCAGTCAAGTCACACTGTGTTTGCCTGTAGTAGATAAAGGAGAACAGGTGTCTCAGGCATCTGCAGTTGACTCTCCCTACATCCAATCTTTCTTTAACGTGGGTGGTCCTGAACAAGCCTCATATCAGAAATCCTGAGATTAGATATGAGCCATGCTAAATTTTTGGAAATTACCTTTTCGATGAGGTACACTAGGAATTGACAGGTTATGTTTGCAAAAGTTTGGTCTTAAATGATAATGACAATGCAAGATCCACTTGATAGCAACTGGTTATCAAATTATGCCTAACTAATTAAAGAGCTGAATCATGTTCTTTGAGACATTTAAGGACAGAGAAGTTTAGTCACGAATATCAAGGGTTTAATGAATCCAGAATTACAGATCTATTTTGAAAAGATTCTCAGGTTTGGAGAAACAATGGAAGAATGGAGAGGAAACCAGTAGAAGGCTTTACGTTACCCTTTCTGATGATCCATGCTAAATTCTTTCTCCAAGTGGAAAATGAGTAACTAAAAAATATAATGCCCGGTTCTTTTTGGCAGCCATTTATATAGTTCATTGTTCTTGGGTTTTTCTCAGTCTACCACTAGATGGGACTCTTACATCCTTACTTTGCATTCTTAGCATCTTTATCCACCGCTTGTCTTGGGGGGCTAAGGAGCATCATAAACAAACAACAGAAGCTACAGAAATCTGAATTAGACAAATTCTATAGGAGTTATTTGCATTTGTCATCGAAAGTCTGTAAAATATATACTCTAATCCTCATTGTAGAGGTAAAGTCAATGAGGTACAGTAAGAAAGGGGGAAGAGCGAAGGAGAGCTTTACAGTTGTTGGGTAACTGTAAATGTCAGAAGCATGTGCTTACACTACCTACCCACAGTTCAAGGAAGCATCAGTTCCATTTCTCATGTGGAAAGGTTTACTGTGGATTAGCTGCAGGTGCTGTGCAAAAGCCGTCATCTTAAGTAACTTAAAATTATGTTTATATTTTGATGTAATTAATCAATGTCACTTCTCAGAAGCAGGTAGAAGAAGCAAAACCCCATTTCACTTCAATACCCATTTTTTCTCTAGGTATAGGCATTTCCTAAGCAATTAAAACCATTCTATGAATTCTATGTCCTTGACATAGAAACCTTAGAGGCTACACCAGTAAAATGTAAGTTTAGACAAATGATATTGATATATGTTGTGAACCTATAAATTATTTTGAAGGAAAACTCCCTTTTAAATTCTTGGCAAAGAGTGTGGGGTTTCAAGTCAGGCTGTCTGAATTTGTGTCTTAAGACACAGTACTGCTTGATGGTACTGTGATTGTCAGTAGGATTCTTAAGTTCAATTTGCTTCAGTTTTCTCGTCTATACATTATACTAACTGCATCAGTTAATGCATTAAAGATAATCTCAGAGGGTGTATCAATGTTTCATTAAGGAATATAAGCAAGCAAGCAAACAAACAAACAAAAATTTGACTAAGAATTTTGAATTTTCCCATGTGCCTTCCATCTGTCTGTGGTTACTGGACTATATCTATAAACTCTCATCTCTCTCTCTCTTTCTCTCCATCCACCCCCATGTGTGTGTGCTTACATGCATGTGAGTGTGTGTGTGTTTTTTTTTTGTGTATGTGTGTGTGTGTGAATTACACAGTGAATTCAGGAAAAAGCAAGTCTTCGGGTTTTATTTAATTCCAAATATATACACCATGTCTACAGATTTCTACATTTCTATGCACAGAAATAGGTGCCTCTGTTTTATGTATTATATTTATTTATTCATTCATTCAATCTAAGGAAGTTATGCTTGCCAGGCACTGTGATGGGTTTTTCAGGTGCAATGTTAAGCAAAAATGAGATACTTGTCTTCAGAGACTTAGCAGTCTTGGGTAAGGGACAGATAAAGAAACTCAGCACATTTGGTTAATTATGCTATGATAATATGAAAAATACTCTCCGGTAATACAAAAAGCCCTCACAGCAGATTGGGAGTACCACCCCCATTCACCATCATGTATCTTGAGGCTATACTAGTATCTGAGTTCCCAAATTACCCTGAATCTGTACGTGTATGATTGCACCTCCAGTTTCAAATTCACTGTGAACAAATTTCATTCTGTTTTTGAAAGTATTTTAATGTCTTACAAATTTAAAAGTTACTACCATCATAGATGTTAAATTGACTTAAAGTAATATATCTTTAGGGCGTATAATTTTGTTAAAAGTTGTGATAACAGTATTAAAGTAAATTTATGGTTCATGGTTTCTCACAAAGTGCTATCAAGGCATTTGGGACTTGTAGTGAGGATGAGGCAAGTTTATTGATTAAATGAGAATAATGGTAATAACACTTTGATTTCTTGAATTTTCCTTTTTTGGATTACAATTTGAAAACAGCACAGGAAAAGCTATCACGTACCAACCCTCTAACAATATTATGATTCACTGAAATTCTGAAATTAAGTTTTACGTGCTTTCACAGGCTGTCTCTTAAGATTAAGATATCAGTACACAGTGGCCTACTAGAATATCTGAGTTTCCTCCGTAAATTTTCTGGCCACAGTCAGATATTTGTGAATTTCCCTTACCATAACAGCATATATTAACATACTCTTTCATTCTCAAATGTTGCCTGTATTATATTGGCTTATTACTTTCACAAGCTTTTATTCAGCTTTTTGAATTGCAAGTCAGTCACAAATGCCCAGAACAAAATAAAAAAAAAAAAACTCCCAGAAATAAATGACAGGCATCTGACTCATAATAGGGGTCTCATTTTTAAAGTCATGTATTAATGTTATGGAGGTTGAACTACAGATTTCAGTTCTGACATCTGCTGAAGTTGTAATCTGTCTTTCCTATTCTTACAACAAACTGAAACTGAACAAAATGAAGACTAAGGTGTCTCATTGCATTCACAAGTGAACTAAGACGACAGGGAGAGTGTCATTCCAAATTGTAAAGAGACAGGCAAACTCAGAGTGACACAGCCAAGAACTCTTACCTGGAAGAGAAGCTGTGGGAGCCATATGCTGGTTGGAACATTTTCATAGTAGTTTTGATGAATTGCCTGGAACTGAATCTGTGTTAGTGTGAGAGTGAGACACTTATCAAGCTGTAGTCTTACTGCACATCACATGTTTATTGACTGTAACTAAGAACTTTTACTAGATACTCAAGAAAGATCTGAGAAATATGGTCTAGGGTCAGTGCAACAAATCATTTTGAACCTTGCCCAGACCTTCATTCAGAGCAAAAACTTCAGCAGAGCATGCTTTCTTGGCTAGAAATTCTCCTGGTGGTAGAAATGGAATTTTCTCTATCCAGCCCATTTATCTTTACTTACTTAACTCAAAATGGGGGACAACTCATAGCTATGATGATCAGGGCTTCATGGAAACAAACACACTATGAATGCTGTAGCAGGTTAAGCAAATTAGGCAGCTAGGAAAATGGAAAAACATCTGTGACTGTTGTAACCTGGGACAAAGGTCCACTAGAAGTGAGATGTAGTCAGCAGCTCACAAACTAGAGCCCTGCCTTTACCTTCCCATCACACCATCACTGGACTCCAGCAATATATCTGTGGCTTACACATGAAAGAACTGAAAGATACAGACCTTCTCTGAGAAGGAATATTAAAAGAATTGAAAATCTGTAAGATAGATAAATGAGACACTTAGGAATTCATCTCAAGTGGTATATATATCTATAGCAGGCATTATTAGGACAATATAGTAAACATTAAACTATAGAAATTAATATAAAGCTTATACTACAAATCTACCTCAGTTCCCATTCCCCAATGCATTACAGTTTTCCATAACAACATGATTTCATGGTATGACAGAAGGTAAAATAAAAACAGATACAAAAATGACAAAGCCAACACTAAAACCATGATATAGTTAGAATTTCTGAATGATAAGTGTAAACTATGATACAGCTATTAATATTTAATGGATTTGCTGGTAAATATAATGGACAAGGAAGAGCTGGGTAATGCACGCAAAGGGATGTAACTAAGTAATAATCAAAAGAAAACATAGATTTCATTGTGTGCATGCATGAATTCCCAAGGGCAAAGAGAAAATTAAATGTAACAATGGGAAGCATTGGAATTAAAACACAGTATGGAAACAGAATTCAAGGAATGGTTTCAGCAGGAAGCTGTCTAAAGAAAAGACTGGTGAGTTTCCATGTATAGTTCATTGTAAAGTTACCAAAGTGGTATTTGAACAGAAATATAAAGCTAAACACTAGTTGGAGAATCCTAGAATCATTAGAACTTCATCATATATTAAATATTCATAGTTGGAACATAAGAAAAACAGGAAAGTAAGAATGATATAAAATAAGTATTTGAAATAATAATGCCCAAGAAATTGCGAATATTAATTACAGACCAAATCACAGAAACCAACTCAGGAAGGTCCGAGAGCATCAATAAGTACAAATTTATAAATAACTTCCAGAGGGCCTCAAATTTGAACCAGCTTGGTCTCTAAATAAGTTCTGGACCATGAAAGACTACATAGTAAGACATTTATCTAAAAAAAAAATCTACCTATATATTGAAAACTACATTAAGCAAAAGGCATTCATAAAATCTTGGTGTGGTGTATTGAAGAAGGAAAATGGAAACAAAACCCCAAATCATCAACATGATTATAGGAAAGATTCTGAAGTAATCTTGAAATTGAGCTCTGATGCCATGGCCTTGCTTGAAATCGCCACTGTATCTTTTCTTCCCTGCATCCTTCTTTCCAGTCCTCCTGAATGCCTGGTTTCTGTGTTCTTGAGTCTTGCATAGGTTATTTACTCATCTAGTTGATTTTTTTAAAAAATATCATTTTACTCCCTACCACCTATTTCTCTCCAGTAGTCTTGCCAATCCTGCTGGTCTAGACAGACTGCCCTGATTATCAAGATATCAAGCACTTTGCCCAATTGTAGGGTAGGAAATATTTGTGTTCTTCCTTTTTAATGTCTCTAGCAGAATGCATCTGACTTTTCTCCACAATGTCCAGAAAGTGGGGATTCCCTCACAAAAGAAGAGATAGACTTTTGATATTGTACTAATAAATACATGATTTTCTGTTCTCGATCACTAGGGGAGCAGTTTAAATAAATAATTATTTACTCAATAACTGTGTAATAGGTTACTACATTCCACTAGGCACTGTTTTTGCATTTTGGAAAGAAGACAGATAGGCTGTAATCTATACAGGCAAATAAGGTATAGGCTTGTGCAAATGAGTAGGCAAACTGAGCAGGACAGAAGATAACTGACAGATGTAAGGACAGGTCAAAGATGACCTCAAGGAAAAGAGTACAAGGACTGTACACCCTGACCTAAGCATACTGAAGTGTTCATAGTATGACTACTGTAGAGAGCAAGAGTTTTTGCTCTTGGTTAACGTGTGTGCTCACACGGGCCTACAGTAGTAGACTTCAGTTATTATTAATTACATGAGTTTTCAAAATACAAAAGAAGGGAATGTGTACTGGAGGAAAGAACACAGTTTGAGCCATGTACATTTACCCAAACTGACAAAATATTTATGCCTCTGCACTTGAATTTAAAATCTGAAATTGGTATCATTTAGATTGTGGACGCTTTTCATGAAAAGTGAGCTTTTAGAAGCAAAGTGCTTGGGTCTGGAAATGAGCTTTGGATGTAGTAAATGTGCGACATACTCATATAAACCAGAAGAATAACTTGTCCTCCCTGCAATCACGTTGTGACTGCACAAGCTGTAAACAGCACTTTCTAGATCATAATTGCTTCTGTGTTCTCACAAAGTTTGAATTAGGAGAGTATGAAGTAACTAGGTTTTATAACAAAGATGAATGTCTAAATTATACCTAACATATAGAAGCCTCAACATTTTACTGGACAGGTGCAGAGGAGTTGTAAGTTACAATTGTAACCTTTCTCAGTGTGGTAGAAATGTATTCTAAATATTATTATATTTGAGAAAGGGTTGAGTATTGCTTTGTCCATGGTGATAAAAAAGACAGAAAGAAATATTTTTTATCAGACTCTTGTTTCTGCCATTTCTAGCAGTAACCAGCAGGTGGTATCAAACAATGTTACATTTCTCCTATTGCACTTTTTGCTTCTGATTATTGACACTTCTCTTTCTTAGCTTCTACTGCACACACCAACCCTCCTTCCTCCCCCTCTCGCTTTCTACTCCCTCCCTGTCCTTACTGCCTTACTGTCTCTGTCTTTCTGTCTATGTTTCTCCCTTTTTCCTCTCTCTCTTTCACAGACACACACACACACACACACACACACACACACACTCACCGCACAGGTCATTTTACATTATCTTTATTATTTAATTTCTTGAATTCACTTACAAGCTGTTAGTCTTTCTTCACAAGTACAGTGTATATTTTAAAATAGGAGGGTCAGCTTCACATTCTGCTCATTGGGTTTCAATAGCAACACTTTGGAAAGCACATTTTTAAAACCTTACTTAAAAAAAAAACCTGATTAAAACAAAAGGAGAAGTGAAGAAAATTCTCCAAGGTCACAGGTTGCAACACAGACCTGGCAGTGGCGACTTGTCCTTGTGCAGTGTTGAAAGCACTCTCTCTGATTTGACTTTCTTCATTCAACACATATTTCATCCCAGCCCTTATGGTTGCCTTGCTTAGAGGCCATTGACACAGATGCCAGGAGTAAAATACCAAATAAGCGTAGCAAGGTTTGCTACTATTCAAATTGTTACATAAATGGAAAGCACCTTCTATACGAAGTAGGGGTTAGATGTGTCCTTTGTCAAAAGCATTACTCACATATTTCACATATATGCAGGTATTTTAAATGATGAAGCACTTTAGGGTGCTTGTCTTTATGTTTTACTGAGAAAGATGTAGTTCTCCTAGGGAAGATGTGTACTGCAAAGGTCACACCAAGGTGAGAGGGAGGAACACTGAAGCAATGTTCGGGAACAGTCATTTACAAAGTGCATGATGAGCTAGCAAGATGCCATTGTTAGAAGACACTGCAAAGTTTTGAGCTTTCCAGATAAGTGCATCCCTTCTTAATGTTCAGCTCTTTCTGTTTACGTTGTAATGAGAACCATCTGGGCTGAACCATTAGACACAGAAGCTGGCATATGAAAATCGTATCCTCCTAGTGAAAGGGGAAAAGGGAGCAATAGAGGAAGGGCAGGAGGAAGGCACTTTACAGATGAAGTTAGCACCATCATTGTCAGATTCAAAAACCTTTTGAAAGCAAATAGGTACACGGGGGAAAGATCTGAATACGGTAAAAAGCTAATGGCTGCACAGAAGATTCGTATTGAATCCGCTGTCACAATGTGTTCAGTTCCATGAAGGGACCTGACACTATTTTTAAGCTCTGAGTACAAGCTTTGAAAGAAAACTGAGCTTATGATCCTCCATCATTTAAATTTGAATGATACTTACTTTATAAAAATTAATGAAAATATAATTATATCACTTTTCCCTTCCCTTCCATCCCTCCAACCCCTCAAATTCCCCTCCCTTCGAGCATTCTCATACATACCTCCAACTCCCTCATAATTTGATGGCCTCTTTTCCTTTAATTATGTGGTTACATGCACATATATGTGTGTGCCTGAGGGTACGTATTTGTGTGTGTGTGTGTGTGTGTGTGTGTGTGTGTATGTGCATATAAATACTACAAGCTCCTGAATTTATACAGTGTGACTTATGTGTATAGGATTTCAGGGTTGACCATTTTGCATTAGATAACCAACTAGGGCTCATCCTTGGGGAAATCTAATTTTCCCTCTCTCAGCCGGTCCTTAGTTTCCTATAGTTATTTCACTTTATACTGTCAAAACAAGGACATTGTCATTGCCTAGGTTGTGTTTAGGTGGCTATATGGTTGAGGTCTCACAGGTACAGCTTCCTTGTCACCCAATGTATTTTGCACAGTGCAGACAAAGGTACTTGCACATGCAGTGAACACATGTATACAACACACACACACACACACACACACACACTCACACACACACACACACACACCTATTTACATACAAAAAAGAGTAAGCATTGTATACACTTTATGGTGAGTCCCTGTAAGACTCCTCTAAAGGTGTGTATTGGTTTTTCCAACTCCAAACTTCCCTGATGTCAAAGCTGGAATCTGATGACTGGGGATATCCATTGAAGTCATTTACAGGCAGAGGCTTTAGTGTTTAGACTTCCTTAAGGCAACAAGAAATATATGGAGCAAACTATAAAGGGAAGGCTGAAAAATGAGCTGTACATAATAATTGTGAAAAGCACTGACATATTTCTTGGAGTCTATTAAGGCCACAATGAGGCCAAGGTTACAATATGTGCTTAGGAGAGACCTGAGCCAAATTCTTATGTTCTCACTTCTGCTTGACCTTAAGAATTCACACAAGCTACACAATGTATGCCAGAGTATGTAGCATGAGTCTTAAAAGTTCTTATTTATAAAATCAAACCCGGAGCCAAGTATTGGGGTGAACACTGGAAGGTCAGAGAGACAGAACAAACCACAACTAACCTCACCTGGCCAACTTCTCAGCTGATCTTGTTTCCTCAGACTGGATGCCCCGAGCCCTCATCCAGAATGGGTCTCAGCTGAACTGCTGCTCAAAAGCCAGGCCAAATGTTTCTCCAGGCCAAATGCTTCTCCAGGCCAAATGCCTCTAGTTTCTGGTCCTCACGCCTTATATACCTTTCTGCTTTCTACCACCACTCCCTGGGATTAAGGCCCGCTTTCTGGGATTAAAGGTGTTGGTCACCACGCCTGGCCATTTTCGAAGTGGCCTTGAACTCACAGAGATCCAGAGTGATTTCTGTCTCTGGAATGCTAGGATTAAAGGCGTATGCTACCACTGCCTAACCTCTGTTTCATATTGTGGCTGTCCTGTTCTCTGACCCCAGATAAGTTTATTAGCATACACAATATTTTGGGGAACACAATACCACCACAAGAGTAGAATCATAGGGTTCCTCTTTGAATGTTGACAAAACAGTGTTTATGTGTAGTAAATTATGCACAGAGCTGCTTGGGAAAGATTAGATTGTTTTTGCTTTTAGGCATTTAAGGAAGACTCTGTGCCTTCATAATATAGATGTCTGCAAAGCTAACAAACAGACTTCTGTGGTCCCAAACTAAGATGTGAATACAAATGCGTGCATGGTATTAAGACAATACATTTAAAACAAAAAGAAGCACAACTGGTGTTTCACGTGAAAGAGGCACTCAACATTATTAACATTTCACAATTGTGAATAACCATGGAGATCAGAAGACATTGGGATCTCATATTCAGTGTGTTGAAAAACTGTCACCCTATAATTCTAACCAATCAAAACTAAATGTAGAAAACTATGTAAAGATCAAGTATTCTTATCAGAGTAATTACAAAATAATAAAAAGGGTGAAAACATGGAAATAAATATATGTATGATGTGCCAGATTTTATCTTTAGTATCTACTTAACTTCAGGTATACAAAAGCAGAGTAAATATTGTCATTAGCAGAATTTGAGAAGAGTGTCATTAGCCTGAATGAAAAAATGCTGGATAATAACACAAATCCACAGAAGAAAGGAGCAACTGTGAAGATTACTCTATGACAAAATGTAAAAGATACTTTAAGTATATTTTTTCTTTAGCATCTTGTTTTACTCAGATTCTGAAGTTAAATACACAATGTGAGAGCTATATATACATGTGAAATAAGTGTAAAGGTATAATGGTATAATTTGTGAAGGAGTTATAGTAAGCTAAAATGTGTATGCTGTTGATATTTAGTTAGCATTAATCTAAATTATGTTATTATAAATTCTAGTGCCCAAAACAACCACTAAGAAAATAGTTTAAGATACAATGTTTGAAAGTATCAGGTTGTTCTGTTTCTTTTAACAAAACAGGTGTTCATATACTTTAAGGCAAAGAGCATTCATTTTTTTCAGGCTGAATTTCAAAGATGAGGTGGATCCATTTGCTTAGCTTCTAATGAGAGCCTAATAGTGGATGACATCAGAATGGTTAGGAGTGCTTCCTGAAAAAAAAAATCGATAGTGAAACACAAAGCCAGGGCTATTCAAGGACAAGCCTTAAACTCTCTGTCTCTGTCTCTCTGTCTCTCTGTCTCTGTCTCTCTCTCTGTCTCTGTCTCTGTCTCTGTCTCTGTCTCTGTCTCTCTCTCTTTCTCTCTCCCTCTCTCTCTCTACCTGGGTCTTGTACTTCCTTTCTTCTATCCTCCATTCTCTTACTTTCTGTATCTTTGCTCTCTCACTCTTTTTCCTTGCTGACTTGCCCCCAATTAGAATCTCACATTACCTTAATGTGCATTACCTTAATATATGTTGTGAATGAAATACTAGTGATGGTATAAAGGTGAAACAAAAAATAGAATAGTAGAAAAAAATCAGCATTCAAAAAGATTTTTAAAATCCATTAAGTTTTAGGTAGCTTGATCATGAATAAAAGAGAGAGGTCTCAGATATCCAAAAACAGTTGGGGCTGGCTCACTATGTTGATGTATGCACTCTGTCCAGATGTGGTTTTCTGCAATGATCCCCATTTGTTGTAAAGAGTAGTTTCTTTGATGAGGGGTGGTAGCTACACTTATCTGTGGATAAAAGGATAAGATTTCAAATGCAGTAAGGAATTATTCTGGACTAGCAAAGTGGTAGTAGTAGAGTCTTTTCTAATGTTCATGACTTAACTAGTCCTGGGAAGATAACTAGGTTTTCCCTCCAGTTAAGTTCAATTAGACAACTGTTTGCTATCACCAACTTCTGAACCCCACTATTGCTCCTCTACCCCCATCTCGCCATGCTGGTCACTGCTGTGCTTCGTAGGTATTGGAGCTGGGTCAGACAGTGAGTTTCTTCCCTCCTCTGGCACCTTTCATAGTATTTTCTGGAGCCATGGAAGCTAGGCTGCAGGAAAGAGGCTCTTCAGGTCAGATCCAGTTCAAACCATCCAAGTCCTATGTCTTAAGCAATGTGTCTTCAGCCCAAGTGGCATGCCTCGTGTGTGTGTGTGTGTGTGTGTGTGTGTGTGTGTGTGTGTGTGTGTG
>CABHPH010081478.1:0-41454 GCA_902168325.1 Peromyscus nudipes | reverse complement strand
GTGTGTGTGTGTGTGTGTGTGTGTGTGTGTGTGTGTGTGTGTGTGTGCACCTCTTTGTGTAAGGGGGATATTACTGGTGACTATAGGAAAAAATGCAAGTCACATGGTTATTTTGCTAACTGTTGTATGCTGATAGTTTGGAAACTTTAAATGGGCCAATTTCTAGAAAAAAAAATAGTTGCTCAAATTGATGTAGTACCATAAACAAACTTATAGCAAATAAAGCTATCAACTTTGGAATGAAAAACTTCCAACTAAGCCAAGTTCAGTGTCAAATGGCATCTCTAGTGGGTTCTACCAAATAATAAAGGATTGCCATTAATCATTCAGACACTCTCTGTTTCATTCTATATACAGGTATATAGGTATATTATCAACAGAACAAAATAAAACAAGGAAAAACGAAGCAACACACAGAATCTTTGAGAATTTAGATATAATTCTCTTAGCAGAATACAAGAAAACTGAACCAGGCATGTTTTTAAATAATTCAGCATCCTGGCTACAATTTATCATAGGAATGCAAGGTTGGCTTGACATAAAACTCAGCTTTACAATGAAGATTATTACTGGCAATTGGAAAAAAAACTCCCATTATCTCACTCCATTTTGTAACTTTTAACAAAATAAAAATGTTTTTGTTATAAAAATGTCACTGAAAAAAACCCTGCAATAGCAGAGAATTTTTTCAGCCTTTTATAAAGCATCTAACAAAAACTACAGATAACATGTATTTATAGGAAAAGGATGAACCTTTTCTTTTTAATATTATAAACAAGACATTTCTATTTTTACTAATTCCTTAAATATTATACTGTTTCTTAACAGAAAAATTAGAGAAGAAAAGCAAAAGGCATGCAAACTGGAAGAAAAGAAGTAAAACTGTATTTGCTTATAATGTAATTTTATATATAAATGACGTCTGTAATGAACAACACGAAATATTAGAGCTATTAAAGATATTCACCAAATTTATAGAGTACAAAATGAAAATGCAATTTTGTTTCCATTATGCCACCAGTGAATGATTTAAATAATATTAAAATCATTACATTTGTATTAGCAAAGAAGTAAATGAAAAACCAGTAAGTAAATTAAAGGTTTGAATGATGTGTGCACTGTAACCTAGTAGCTGCTAGTAGATTATGTGAAAGGAGCAACATTCTTTTCAGTTATATAGCTACTGAGTAAACCACCATGTTCTAAGGGATAGTTTCATATCTGTGGTCACACAGATAGACTGGTTATATCAGTGAGTCACAACACAAAACAAAAGGAATTCTTGTAGGCAGGATGTCTTTTCATTCTTGGTTATTGTATTGCAGGCATATGAATACACTCAGTTGTGCATTTGGATGTATCCATTTGTCCATTTGAAGAAAAATATGGAAAGAAAATAGCCATCAGTATAAAAACCTTTCAATATGATGCATTAAACATCATTTGTTTCTACTGTAAAAGTATTTTTAATGTTTTTCACTCTTTTTAAAAGCCATTTAATTACTTTTACTTAGTGTGTATGTGTTTGTGTGTATGTGTGTGTGTGTGTGTGTGTGTGTGTGTGTGTGTGTGTAAGTTGAAGACAACTTGTGAGAGTTTATTCTCTTCTTCAAACACGAATCACAGAGATTGAACACAGGTAATCATCAGGCTTGATGACAAGTGACTTTATGAGCTGCGCCATCTTGCTGGAGCTATGAGTGTTTTAATATGACGCAGCAGCAGGTGAGATCAGTTTATTTTCCAACCTTTCATTTCCACAGCCATCACCATATTCTGTGGATTCACTCATAACTGAATGGAATAATTGTTACTCTTTGCTAGTGATTTTATTTTACATGAGAGGCCAATGCTGTGGGATGTTCTGTATGGCAAATGTGTTGCTCTGATTGGTCAATAAATAAAACACTGGTTGGTCAGTGGCTAGGCAGGAAGTATAGGCGGGACTAACAGAGAGGAGAAAAGAAAGAACAGGAAGGCCGAAGGAGTCACTGCCAGCCAGGACAAGCAGCATGTGAAGATGCCGTAAGCCACGAGCCACGTGGCAAGGTATAGATTTATAGAAGTGGATTAATTTAAGATATAAGAACAGTTAGCAAGAAGCCTGCCACGGCCATACAGTTGGTAAGCAATATAAGTCTCTGTGTTTACTTGGTTGGGTCTGAGCGGCTGCGGGACTGGCAGGTGAGAGAGATTTGTCCTGACTGTGGGCCACGTAGGAAAACTCTAGCTACAGGCCAATGCTGCTTTATCCCAAGGGAAAGTGAAAACATAAAATAGCCCTCAGATCTTCAAATTATCTAAAGTGGAGTATATTTCCTTCGTCTTGGTTAGGGTTATTATTGCTGTGAGGAAACACTACGACCAAAGCTACTTGGGGAGGAAAGGGTTTATTTGACTTGCACTTCCATCACTGTTCATCACTGAAGGAAATCAGGACAGGAACCCAAACAGGGCAGGAATCTGGAGGCAGGAACTGATGCAGAGGCCATGGAGGGGTGAAGCTTACTAACTTGCTATTCATACCTTGCTCAGCCTGTTTTCTTATAAAACCCTGGACAACCAGCCTAGGTATAGCACCACCATCAATGGGCTGGGTACTCACCCATCAATCACTAATCAAGAAAATACCTTAAAGGTTTGCAAACAGCCAAATCTCATGGAGACATTTTCTTAATTGAGGTTCCCTTCGGTCAAATGACTTTAGTTTGTATCAAATTGACATAAAACCATCTAACACATTGTAGCTAGAGTTTTCTCCAGTCCTGCCTGGTCCACAATCAGGACAAATCTCTCTCACCCGCCAGTCCCACAGCCACTTTGACCCAACCGAGTAAACACATAGAGACTTATATTGTTTAAACTGTTTGGCCTAATGGCTCAGGCTTCTAGCTATCCAGTTCTTACATCTTAAATTAATCCATTTCTATAAATCTATACCTTGCCACGTGGCTCGGCTGGCAGTGTCCTTCCGCCTTCCTGTTCTCTCTATTCTCCTCTCTGTTAGTCCCGCCTATACTTCCTGCCTGGCCACTGGCCAATCAGTGTTTTATTTATTGACCAATCAGAGCAATTTGACATATAGACTATCCCACAGCAACACATTTTCTTACTTCCTTTTTTGATGTTGTTGATTAGAACTATGGCCTCATCCAAACTGGGTGACTACACTATTCCTGAGCAATATCCTTAAGCCATTTACTTTCTTTTTCTTTTGTATATCCCGCATGCATGCAATTAAGCTTCTGTGGGACCTTCAGTTGATTGTAGCCTTTAATTGCTGGTGCTACAGCTTCCTGCCTCACTTAACACCTTCTTTTTTCTTATAAATGTGAGTTGTTTGCCACTAGCAAAAAAACTATAGGAGAAAGGAATTATATATATATATTTTTTGTGGGGGAGGGGGAGTGCAAAATGTATGAAATATCCTTTAATTTGAAAATTTAAGATGTCTCCTCACATATGGATACTATAATTACATCATTTACCTCTCCCTTTTACCTTTTAAAATCCTCCTGTGTCCTCCATTTGCTCTCAAATTCATGAATTCCTCTTTAATCATTGCTACATATACATACATACAAACAGACAGACAGACAGACTGAAAGAGAGAGAGCCTATTGACTCCACTTAGTGTTGTTTATATGTGTATGTGATTAGAACTGACCACTTAAGATTGGATTGGCTATCAGGAGCTGTTCCCTGGAGAAGACATTCTCTCTCTTTCTACAGCAGATAATTTCATGTATTTTTTTTCATCTTCAAATGGGACTTTATAATTCTTTTCAAATGAAGATTTCTATTTTACAAGTTTTGTTCCTAGCAGTTTGTTTTATCTCTAACAAAATTTATATGATGTTACAAAAGAGATCAGACCTCTTCAAAACCAGAGTTAATTCCATACATACACAGCATTACTTAAATAAAAGAAAACATGTTAATCACTTCTCAATCATAATCTCACTGTAATTAGTGTGAGGGTTTGCTCAGGTATTTTTGCATGATTAATCTAAATAAAACAAATCAATGTTATTATGAGGTATTGTTGAAGAGTTCTTATGTTAATGCTGATGAGTAACAGGTCACTCTAAAGTGCCTGTGTTTTGTCACACCTAACAGTGCCACACTACTACCAGTCTTTTTAAACATCAACTGTACTAAGAGAAAATGGAATCAATGTAGAAGAAAGTGAAAAACGGAAGACACTTTCAGGCTCTGTTTGGCGTCTCTATTTCCAGAAGTACTATCATACTGTCATACTAAGTATAAGCAACTTGAACTCTTTGCTAATATTTTCTCGTGAGTAGAAATAACAAAAATAGCTTCCAGAGAAGGAAAAGAACAACGTTGGGATACTCTCTCTTCCCGCCACTGACTGTGCTTCTGTTTCTTGTTTTTTACAGGAGTGACAACTGTTCTCACAATGACGACACTCAGCATCAGTGCTCGAAATTCTCTCCCCAAAGTGGCTTATGCCACTGCCATGGACTGGTTTATTGCTGTTTGTTACGCATTTGTGTTCTCGGCCCTAATAGAATTTGCGACCGTGAATTACTTCACCAAAAGAGGATGGGCTTGGGATGGGAAGAGTGTAGTAAATGACAAGGTAAGTGTGGGCTCGCTGCTCATCTACTGAAGAGAATTTTGCATACATTCAAGCTTGTGGCAGAGTTCTTCCTAAAATTTGATACTGAGAAATTTGGTATCAATTTTCAAAAGTTTGTTCTTGCTTGAAATTCTTTTAGAGTGCTTGTAATCGTGACACTTCTTAAAACCACTCCTCAGTGTCTGTGGCGTTCTGTGTCCAGCGGTGTTGCGTGCTCACACATGCTTTGTCTCAAGTTCTACAGTAAGAAGTGTATCTTCTTAATTCTAGTCTTCCATAATGAAGTATGTCAAGCTCATTATACCTGTTTATTGGCTCCAGCTCATACAATTGACCAGTAAGTGTACTGGAACCTAGGTCTGCCTACCCATAAAATTCATGCCTTTAATCTATCATGAAACATTAGAATAGAGCTTTGAAAAGAAAGTGAGCATTAATTTCACCTATTGAAGAATTTGTGGCTCTGACAGTGGGTCAATGACTCTTCACCCATCCATATTTCTATTACTACTTTGTAAGAGTGAAGGTAGCACGTTATCTTTATGATACCATATGAAGCAAATATGTGGATACTGAAATACCCAAGGATTTTTAAATTGCTCATGGGGTCTAATTGGGGAAAACTAACTTTTAATATTATTTTTTAAGATTATTGACACATACATTTTCATGTCTCAAGTATTGAGGCTAATGAGATATTTGTGTATAGATATATCAGTGGTTTTATTTCTAATTGTATAAATTGATATCTGCTTTAGGAAAAGACTATATATTCTAACATGCTATAAATAATTTTAGTAGTGGTAGAATATTCTGACAGTTTCTTTGAACACTTTATTATATGATTTTTCCCATAAAATTTGGGACACCTTGGTTGTGATTTGATTTTTGTTTTAGTTATTTGAATGTATGTATGTACATATTTACATATTTCATTTCTATACCATGTTACAGTTTAATGATACAAAGCTTGAATGTTACAGATTAAAACACTTGTTCTTTTTTCTCATTTATAAGCTATAGAAATTCTAATTATGGTTGTTAGTTTATTTGTAAGTGGCATTTACCTGCTAACAGAAGTAGTGATGAGATATTGAAGGGGACTTAATCAATTTTCTACGCTTAGCTTCTGGTTGATTCCAGCATACCATTACATTTTATTGTTGGTTTGTGTTGTTTCCATTCCCCACATAGTGAATTACTTTTCATTTTATTTATGTGGTTATTTCTCTTTAATTATATCAGTTATACATATACTTTCTCCATAGACGGGGTGTGACTAGGGTGGTGCACCTTGTTTCAAAGTTGTTGTTGGATAAATTATTTTTATTATAAATATGATAATACACCAATGAGAGAGCCTATTTATCTTAACTGAAAGGTGTTAAACAACTTTATAATGCTGTGTTTACATGTGTACTTTATCCAGTTTCTTTATTAAAATGAAATTGGAGCTATATTCCCTTAACTTACTTTGAAAATAAGGAGGTATTTAGAGATGAAAGAAAATCAAGTCGCGTGCCAAGAGGTGACTAGCTGCCCAGAGACGTTTCACGAAATCCTGCCTTCCGCTTCAGTTTAATCAGATTTTTAATACAGAATTTTTTGTCCTTTTACAATCAGTTGTCCATAGGTAGTCCTTTTGCTTTGGGTACTTATAAACATAAGTGAATAAAGTCCTATTCTCAGTCAACACAAAGAACATCTAAAGCCCTTAAATGTTTCATTAAAATACAGAGTATTAACTTGACACGTAAAAAAAATACTTACAGATATATTTCCACACTGTGTGTTGAAAAACAAGAAACTTGTACTTAAATTTAATCTGTCTAGACTCTAGACTTTACATATAAGATTGTGAACAAATGATATTTAAGATTTTTATTTAAAAAATAATTAACAAAGCCATACATTTATGCTTCAGCTACTTTTGAACCCTAGGGTCTTGAAGAGCCTTTATACTGTGTTAGCCTCAGTTGTGAGATGAGCGAAGAAAATTTCATTCTTAAAAGTGTATCAAAGATTCAAATTCTAAAAGGACACACAGTGTCTGTTTATAGAGCCCCGAAGTACTTCTAAAAGACCCTATGCCCTGTGGCCCTTCTCTATCCCCTAACTAGGCTTCCACTGCTGTTGCTTAAGCCTCTTGTGCTGCTTTCTCAGACTTATTCCACCCATTGTTACTTTCTTGCTTTATTTCTTGAAAACGACCTTTTGCCATTTTACTACCTCATTCATATTTTCCTGTGAAGAGGCTTAGTTAACTTGCCATAAAAGCAAAGGAGGACCACCCAGATCTTACACCATTGTTTCTCTCCACCCCGATCCCCTGTTTCTACTGTCCTTTTACCACCAAAGCTCTGTGAAATGAGTTCTCCCCTGTCATTTTCTTTTCCTTCAGTTCTTAGTCCTCTGTACCCTGAGATTCTTCCCTTCACTGCCCTGTAACTGGCATTCCCTAACTTAATAGCATGTGAGTTTTTCCACTTCCCCTTGGGATCCTCACTGAGCCTTCTGCTGCTATGTTGAAGACACTGTCTTGGGTCCAACCGGGCAACATTTTCTCTTTTCATTAAGAAATGCTTCAGTAATGTCAGCGTCCTTTGCTCACACTCTGGCAGCTGCCACAATTCATTCCATCCTGTGAAGTCCTGTGCCAGAGTCAGATGCATCGAGCTTCTCTGGCATGTTCATGTTCCCCAGACAAAGCCAAGTCAGCCTTCTTAGATGCTTTGTTTGTGCTTATTGTTTACAGTGTGGTTCTCAAATTCCAGGTTATACTGGCAATATTTGCAAGATTCATTTGCTCTCACAAATCACATAATTCTTGCTTGTTGTTGACACAAATTTCAGTTTTTGATGTCATTTCTGAGTACTTCTTTCCAATATTATTGAGTCCCATTAAAAGTATAAGTATGGATGCTTTCTTGATTTTTGGAAATACTTTATCATTTTTTGTGAAAGAATATTTGTAATTTAAGTCTGCCAATCATTATAATGACAGCTTAGTTATTTTAATAAATCATTTACTTCTGGTCAGTTGAGCAGTATCTTACATATTATACATATTCAATAAATATGGCATGAATTATTGAAGTATTACCAATTCAAAGATATATAACCAATATTCTTGTCTTCTTGTCTTACAGTTCAACATCATATCTGTATTATAAACTACATCTTTCTTTTATCTCCCAGCATATATATATATATATCCATCACACATATGTGTTCATCATATGTATATATCCATCATGTGTATATATATGACTATCATACACACACGTATCCATCTTATTTCCTAGTTGTTCCCACCTGACATTAACATTGCATCCTTTGAGAACTGCCTATGCTGAAATGTTTCTCGTCATTTACAAATTTTGTGATAGAATGTCAAGGACGGGCTGGAGAGTTGGCTCAGCAGTTAAAAACACTGGCTGCTCTTCCAGAGGAGGATTGGATTCCGAGCACCCACATGATTACTGACAACTGTCTGTACCTGTAATGGCAGGGGGTTTAACATGCTCTTGTGCCCTCCTCAGGCAATGAAAACACAGTCAGTATACCTGCATACAAGCAGGGCAAACACTCACACACATAAAATTAATTAATGAATGAACTAAAATGCTTTAATTAAAAAGTAAATAACTTAGAAAGTTGGGACAGAGTAGCTGCTTCTGGTATGTGTCTGGTGAACTGTTTGTACCCTGTGGGAAAGTCTCTTGACTCAATGTTCTTAACAATGAAATGGCACCAGTAACTTCAGCTCAGAATCACTTAGGTGTTCTCAGGCACTGGAAAACCTAGTGTTAGTGTGCAACAGTGATGTCTGTAAAATTATTATTAATAGGCAATAATGTAATCATTAATAAGCATGGATATTAGCAGTCTCTTTACACCCCCCCACACACATACAAGAAAAAAAAGACAAAGAACAGCCAAGCAAAGAAAATAAAACCTAATCTACTTTTTGACCTTTTCTATGCTCATGTCTAGGCACTTATCAGAAATTGTTACCTCAGTTAGGGACATGGCATAACGTCACATTCCAACAAATAGGAGATATTTCTCAGGATATGACATTAACTCATGATAATTATCCTTCCTACAAACCTCATGATGTATCTCACTATTATTTTACAGATTACTTACTGCTTCCTGCCTTTAATCAAGTTTTTCTTTAATACACATTGTCCTCTTAAAGTTACCTAAAACACAATGCAAATCATTTAACTTTTTAGCTCTATGATGAGTTACCTAAGATAGTAATTCAAGGCTAATATGGTCGAAATATGTGGTTTCCTTGTGGGTTTGCTTACATGATGAATGATAGGTAGAATTTTCTAAAAGTATTGTGCATGTATTCTTACAAGCCTGTAAATGTCTTTAGTTTAAGGTTGAGGATTATTTTAGTAAAATGACTTGGTTATGGACACACATTTTACAAGTGTTGAATCTGAAGTACACGCTATCCAGGGTTGGTGCGTATATTCAGCTTTATCCTGTTACAAATCACAGTCATTTCTCTCAAAATCGTATGGGTCGTCATGTCTCTAGTATTTACCATGCTGCATCGTCTTGGTATAATATCCTCTTTCTTTCCTTGACTCCAAATTGACGAAAATAAAGTCTTGTGGACTTCCATAAATAAATTTAACCCCTCTGATTTTCCAGAGCACTAGGCAGTAATTTGATTTCTATCAGTTTCCCTAAATTGTAGTTTTATTATAAATAATTATTTTTACCACTAGATTAGAAAATGGGAGAATTATGGTTTGTCTTATTAACTTTTGGGTCTTTTGTCCACCTAGCATGCTGTCTAGCACATAATTGACCTTAGCTCTCTTTTCAAGCATTGTTAGCTTTAATTCAATTCCCTGAACTGTTTTTCACTTACTTATAAACTAAGCTCAAGCTGGCCAAAAAACATCAGAGAATACACAAGATAATAAATCACACAAAATATAGCTATAATGATATAATACCCAAACTTATGGAATGGACCATTGTCCTTGGATTCATTCTATTAATTTGTAGATAACACCACATTTTAAAGTGGATTTATTCATTTATTTTCATTTACAAATTTAAATTTTTATCTTATTTTGTGTATGGATGTTTTGTCTACATGTATGTCTGTGTGCCAAGGGTGCCTGGTGCCCATGGAGGCCAGAAGAAGGCATCAGATCTCCTAGAACTGGAGTTATAGATGGTTGTGAGCTGCAACATGGGTGCTGGGAATTGAACCCATGTCCTCTGAAACAGCAGCCAGTGCTCTTAATTGCTGAGTCATCTCTCCAGTCCCTTGTTTGCAGTTTTGACATTGTCTTATTCCAAAATAATTTCAGGTAACTTATTAAAAAGTTATATTAAAATTATAAAGTAGGAGTAGGAAATAAGAACAGAAGAAAATTAGGTTCAAGTATCCTGTAATAGCTGGCTCACTGACAACAATTCACAGTTGTAGTTATACTTAACATTCTAAAGTTATTACTCAGCAAATTTGTAGCTCTGTTTGGGGCACTATGGTTTGAATTAAAAAAAGAGAAAAAGTAAGTTTTCATAAAGAAAAATTTTTTCATTGCTATTATGTTAGGGTGAGCTGGGTACTATATCAAGTGATGTCATTTTTTCACAATAAATGCTGTAATGAATTTCATATTAATGTTTCTTGTAGTCCCCTTCAATAAAAGCTGAAGGTATTATATTAACACACAACTCAGTGAAGGCAATTCTTCAAGGAGCTAAACTAATATGGTCCAAGTATATAGCTTTCTCATGGTCCAGTTTAAGCCAAGCAAAGCCTTTAGAGTACTTACAGAAGCGGATGGACTGTTTAACCTTCACACACTCTTCTGTAAGTATAATTTTTCTCAGTCAGAATGGTTAGTCAGTTAATGGTAGTATTATCTGGCCAGGGAGTATGTTGCTGTTCTACAAGTACTGGACTTTCCAATGGTCATAAAAAAACAAAAAACTGTAAAATGACCACATGACATGGTAAAAAGAGCATATATTTGCCTTTAGAAACCTTGGTTTTTCTCCCAGGGCCTGTTACATTGACTATTTGATAGGAATTCTCACATGCTTACTGTAAGGACCAATTTCTGAAACCACACTAGTTATATTCATTCATATGACACATCTTCTGATTGGTGCCCACATTTAGGTAGATGATTTATTAAATTTGCTAGTATGTTACTTCTCTGCCCCATAAAGGATGTCAAGTGTATAAAACAATTATGTAAAAACCTTTGGATTCAGCAATCAAAATTCTTCTAGATCTGAAAGTTTAAATATGTATCAACAATTCCTAGTAATGTAACAAATTCAAAACATTTTGAGTCATATCAAATACAATTTTTCCTAATATTTTTATTATTTGAAAGTTCTTGCACATAAATTGATCTTATCCATTGATCACCATCTCTCTCCTACTCCTTTAGTATACTTACCCTGTTTTTCTCCTAGATTCATGTTCTCTCTTTGCTTAATTTTGCTATTAATGATCACTTGCATCCAATTAGTGCTGCATGTATGCACATGAATGTATGACCATTCACTGTGGCAGGAGCCAACCAACAGCAGGTATGTAGGAGAGTGTCTGTCCATCCTGCACAGTGATGAGCTCTGTTACATTCCTGTTTTGTTTCAATTTACTTCACTGACAACTGAGCTCTCAACATACTGTATAACAGTGTGGTAGTTTATTGTTTTTACCAAGAGCTACATAAAAATGTACTATTTGTTCACTGATCAAAAGCACCACCCCTGACCCATTATTACTTTGTATACCACCCAAACACATCTTGCCCAGCACCACATATAAGTTGAGGTTACTTGTTCAATGCCTAGTCTGCCACAGCTCTACATTGTGAAACTGTGTCCATTGAGATAATAATGTAGTAGAATTGTGAATATGCTCTTGCTTTTATTCCTATCTAACAAAGTATTTATTTTGTCTTATAAAGCAGATTCCTTTACCTTACATTTTAAAAAAATTATTTAAACTTGTTTTTTAATAGAATCCTTCCATCTTGAAAAGCATTTCTGAGTCAGCTTTGGGCCAACAACTAACTATGCTAGGATCTCTGCAGCACATTCTGTTTTCAATCTGCTTACAGTTAAATGAAAAACACTGGGAAAAGAACATGTATGTGTTATTACAGCAACTAGTGTCATAGTGCTATGGTAAGACATGGAAAGGCCACTTAAGGCGAACAGTAGGAAGTGATGCCTCACTGAGTGTGACTCAGAGCTCAGTCACTACTAATATAATAATGGTACAAACTCCAGTGTATCAGACTTCAGGACCAATACCGGTTAATTATGAGATCCTGATGAAATGCGGCACCATTCACAGGCTAAGGAGTGTGCATGACCAGCAAAGGGAGACTTTTAAGCTGAGCTTACTTTTGCAAGATTTCTGTTTTAATTACCAAAAAAAAAACCAAAAACAAAAACAAAAATAAGGTGAAATAGATGGGTTGAGTGCTGTAGAGAGGATTTCTTCTTATTGGTCCTCTCTCTATATATATATAAGTACCAATAATTTCTTTAAATTAGTAAAATATAACACTGTTTACTTGCCTTTGTTTCCATGATTCTCTTTCTAGATGAGTCCATTTTTAATTGTAATGTTGCATTTTTAGAAGTTTGCTTCTGATATTTAGCCTGGATTTGTATCACTCTCTTTGCTGCTATAGCTCTCCAAGTGATAGAGAATGACTTACTCCATGCCTGAATATTGAAAAAACATGTTAAGTTAGCCTATAGGGAAATAAGTAGTAGGAAGAATGAGAAATTTTCTAGTTTTTCTCAAGATTCAAAACAACATATAAATATCACAGAATGCCTTCATGGCAATGAGTTCTTTTTAGTACAGTTAGCACAACAGGTTTTATTTGATAATTTCTCTTCAAGTGTATATGTAGGTATAAGCCAAGAATTAAACACAAAAGTAAATATAGCTGAGAGAGGTCAGTGTCTCCTGAAATATTCCATTGTGGTCTATCTTGATTCACAGCCTGAATAATATTCAAATATCTCCTTATAATAATGTTTATCTCAGCTCTATTCTTGTTAATAGAAGTCAATATTGAACCAGACAAGGTTTTATATATATATATATATATATAATTTTATTTCTTCAAAATAATGAAAAGAGAATGGTAAATGTAATATACATTATATATTGTACTTCCAAAATAATTTTATAGTGTTTTTGTTAATTCTTTGAAAAAGACACACATTATAATATGTATTTGATGGTATCCATCCCTTATCTCCCTCCAATTTCTACTAGAAATGCCCCCACATTCCCTCTGAACTGGATGTCACTCAAATTTTATGTTGTTTATATCCTACGTCTAATTGTTGCTATCCTATGTGTATGTGTATGAGGTTACACACGACAGCATGAGCAAGCTACCAGTGGCCACACTCCCAAAGAAAAATAGATCTCCCTTCTCCAAGGACCATCACCCAGAGTAGCTCCTCAGCTAGAAATTGAGCCTCATGAGCCCTTTCCCCATCTATGCTGGAATTTTGATTGTCTTGATTATGTACAAACCTTTTGCAGGGAACCTCAGTTACTGAGTTCACAGCGCAAAGCTATGCAGTGTCTTTAAATCAGCACTTCACAGGACATCTCCCTTCCAATGGCTCTTACATTACTTTTCCTCCTCTAATGTGATATTTATTACCCAAGCCTTAGAAGAGGGGATTGATATAGATGTCCCAATCAGGGGTCAGCACTCATGTTCATTTATCCTCAGCATTTTGATCAACTGTGTGTCTCTGGATTGATCACTGCCCACTACAAAAAGGACTAACTCTAATGTTGAGAGCAGTACACAATTATGGGCATCAACATGTATATTTGGAAGTCAGTTTGACAGTATAATTATTGATCTAAGTAAACGTAGTAGGCTCCTCCCTAGGCCCATGAGTTCTTCACCTGCCAACCCCAATTTAAATACCAAGCATGAATCCCCTCTTGTGTTGCAGGTTTCAGACCCTATCAGAAAGTATTTGGTTATACTTATATCATCTTGTCTGAGAAGTTAGTGTTGTAGTATATAGGGGCCATGCTGGGTGAGACACATCATGTCATTTCTTCTGCACTGGGATGCTTAGCATCTTCCATCACTATGAAAGCTAGTCATCAGGGAGGAGTTCTCCTAGTCAGTGAGAATCTAATTTCACTAACGCATCTTCATGTTGTAAGTTTGCTATCAACTCAATAACGTATTTCTCTATGTATATTTAATTTTAAACAAAGAAGTGCATTTGGAATTATTTAGAATCATCATTATTTTCAACTGTACTGAGAAGAACAACATTCTCTTTAAACAAGATATCATGAGCCATCAAAGCTGTGCATGCTGTGGTTAGGATTAGAGGAGACCAAACACCATATGGAGGTTTTATACATCATTCAGTAAACTTGTTAGAGTTCACATGCCAAAAGCTAGGGTGTATGACTGCTAGACTTTCCTTGCTGCTGATATGAAAATGGTAAAGTTTCTAACTTCCAAAAGAGTGTTTTGATGGCAAGTCAGTCATTTGTTTCATGCTTAGCCCTTTTCTGGATTTGTGCATTTATCTTTAGTTATTAAAGCCATATTTTATATGTATATATATATATATATAATGAAGAAAACTAAGATTCACTTTTTCTTTTACAGTTGAGACAATAAAAATTTCAAACACATTTTAGAAATGCTACTCTTTTTTCTTTTTCTTAAAGGAGTCTGCAGTATTATGACAACACAAACAAAAAGCCACACAAATACCCAGACTGCTATTTGGGTAGTGACCACTGGCATAGGCGTTTTGTTTATTTGCCATTCATGTACATGTACTTTTTATACATTTTTTTCATTCATTCTTGATTTTACTATGAACTTTATACACTTAAAATTGAGAGAAGAATCACTGGTAAAACTTAAAATATAATTTCTATTTGTAATCTTACTGCAACAAAATCTATCTTAAGCTAACTATCTTAACTCTTATACCACAATTTCTAGTTTAACTTTAATGCCCTATTTCCATGAAACTCTAAAGTCTTTCCATTCAGTGTTTTTGTAGTCTTCCCTAAATACATAATACATTATAAAATAATAAAAGGCTATGTAGCCTTTTACCAGTGACCATTGTCTAGATTATTATAAGTAACAAATGTCACTCCACTTCTCTTGGAGGAAATGATTTCATAATGTGAGTACGGCATATGTTAGTTCAACTGTTTATCACAGAGAGTCAGTGTAGCGTTTTTTATCATTATCTCTCACTTTTATCCAACCGGAAGCTAGAACAGAGAGAGGCTAAATGCTTTTCCTCGAGGCTCTCATGCTCTTTAAGCTCAGTCATACTTTTTAATGGGCTTTAGATATATTTTAAATAACAGCAGAGCCATGCGTTATGCATTTCCTGTATTGTCGAATACTTTTTGAAGGTGGGCATAGTGATATAACTCTCAACTAGGGCATTTTATGGAGAAAATACTCCAAACAAAAATTTCACACAAAAAGTCATTGCAGAAGTTGGAAAGCTGACACCTCTAACTGCTGTGACTTTTCTCCCAACCATTTCATAGATGGGTGTCCTTGTCATACCATGAAACTTCCTTTTAGCCCTCACTTCTAAACTAATAACATGGGGCTAAAGTGGAACTTGCTTCATATCTTTTATCCTTTTATGTAACTCATTGCTGGCTCATTTTTTGGCATGTAGATAAATCACAATATACTTATATTGTATAATAACCAATAAATAATACTTGTATTTTCAGATTCCATTTATCATATATATATATGATATGTCTACCCCATGAAAGATATTTATGGAAAAGTTTTATGTCATGTGCTGAGGTTACAAAGTGAATTCAGAGTATAGTGAGAACAGATATCAAATAATCACATGGTAAAGAAAGTGCTTATATACTTCAATAAGTGTTATGACAGACACAAATTAAAGTACTCTGAGAGCGAAAATGTGGGGGACAAAGATTATTTTAGTGTTAGTGTATGGGCAAGGCATTCCATGGAAATGATATTCAAATCCAGGGTAAAATATGAAAGGAAATTAGTCATGTGAAAAATTGGGTGGGTAGAAAGAAGGACTCTAGCAAGCAAATATTTGGAAAACTAAAGTTATTTCACAGGGGTTTGTATGTAGTGAACACAAAGAAGGAATAGTTTAAGAGTGCTATTTGTATTCAATGGTCCATGAGCTACTGTTGGAGAGATTTAAGAACAGGAGTAGTGTGGTCTAATTTGTTTCCTAAAGCTCTCCCTGTAGCTATAGCGACTAAAGACTGAACAGGGTTAGGCCAAACCAGAAGAGCACAAAGGGGAATTGTCTGGAGCAAGTGGTAGTAATCGAGACAAGAGCTACCGATACTGAAACTGGGGAAGAAAGTTTCATTCATTAAGAAAACAGAAAGGGGCTGGGTGGTGGTGGCACACCCCTTTAATCCCTGCACTCGGGAGGCAGAGCGAGGTAGATCTCTGTGAGTTTGAGGCCAGCCTGGTCTACAGAGCGAGATCCAGGAAAGGCTCCAAAGCTACACAAAGAAACCCTGTCTCAAAAAAAAAATAAAAATAAAAAAACAAAAAACAAAACAAACAAACAAACAAAAGAAAACAGAAAGGGGTTGGTGGGTTTAGGGAAGCTGAAAAGACAGAATTCGTATATTTTTATTACAATAGCAATTTGTAGACTTCTATCTACATTAAATCACAATTTTTTGCAGTCTTAAAACATTGCCTTATAAATTTACCATAAAGTGAGTTGGAGTTCTGCTACGTGGAAAAATTTGTGGTCATTCATTGTCGATGATCATAGCTCTTCTTTAAATTCCTTCCATTTGACTTAATTATTCACTCATTAATTAAAGAACCGTATGTGAGTGACTTGTAAGAGTGAAAATATTATTAAAATTTTGTGAAATTTTTATTAATAATTGCATTTTCTACTGTTCATTTTCCATGTAAACAACAAAAAATTGGTCCTCTGGGAAAATGGTGTCTGTATTGTTCTCCATGAGTTTTCTCACACATTGATTTTAGGATTTACTCACTGTTCAATTTACTTTTCCTAATTTCTCCTCTCTATAAATAATGATGCATATTTGAGTATCTTTTCTTTTTTTTTCTAGAATTTAAACTACAGGTTGGAAATTTTTAAGAAGCATGGTAAACCCACACTCTATTAATTTTTGTGTTTTCCAATAGAAAAAAGAGAAAGGTTCCGTCATGATACAGAACAATGCCTATGCGGTGGCTGTCGCCAACTACGCCCCCAATCTTTCCAAAGATCCTGTTCTCTCCACCATCTCTAAAAGTGCAACGACGCCAGAACCCAACAAGAAGCCAGAGAACAAGCCAGCTGAAGCCAAGAAAACCTTCAACAGTGTCAGCAAAATTGACAGAATGTCTAGAATAGTTTTCCCAGTTCTGTTTGGTACATTTAATTTAGTTTATTGGGCTACATATTTAAACAGGGAGCCTGTATTAGGGGTCAGTCCATGAGCTAGACATTGGTTACCTTTTGGCTATAGCAACATTACACTTGGTTTATTTTGCTATGTACAGTCTTACTAATAACTGCTAATTTATGTCCCAATATGTACAGTATGTATATAGTGGTAGAGCTTACCAGTAGACCTCTAAAGGGGACCTGCATTTGCTAACTCATGGAAATACAGGCAGAAAACATCCCGTGCCAAAAGAGCCATTGCCTTTTAAAAAGATTTACCTTAGGACCTAGTTTAAAGTGGATTTCAGATCACAGAATTTATTTCCTAATGTTCTAATTATGATGAAAGTTGAGATCCTATGTCACCCTTTGCAAAACCTTTGATTTAGATATTACACTAAAAAAAAAGTCTACTGTTACCTAAGGATGATCAGAATTTAACATTGTTACTCAAATATGAGTTCTACGTATCTGAATATCTGAAAGTCTGATCTGCTCCCTCCAGGAGAGTTCAGAACCCCTGCTAGTGTAATGGGAAGCTTGACACACATACAGAGAAGCTAGAGATGTGAAAACAGCCTTTAATTACTATGTAGACTATCTATAGCCATGTACATATTACAAGCATGACAAGCTCAAATAGCTATGAGTCACGATGACAGGATGTTGATTATGCTTACATTTAAGAACTATTGGAATATCACGGTCATTATATTTTTAGCTTGAGAGTTTATTTGAATGTGGTAACTGAATCTTACAGCTCACTACAATCATTGGAAACTACCTAACAGTATAAAAACAAAGATAAATGGACTTAGTTTTTGAGGCACATGTTGTCAGCTGAATTTTTCTGGTGCTGGAGAGTGGAAGAAAGCAGCCATCTTTGCTGCAATGGAACCAAGTTCATTCATATCAGACTAGAAAGCTGTGCCAAAAACTCCAAGCGATGAGAATTCATAGGTGTCCTAGGTACAGATGAGCACTTATATGATTCTCTTCTTTCCTGTTTACTGCAAATTCTGCCTTAAGGCTTCTTCTCATCAGGAATCAGAAGCCACTAATTATAAAGGAAAGGGCAGTTAGTTGGCACATTTTTCTGTCTGGAAAGCAGCTCTTTCAGGTAAGAATTAATATAAATCTGCTTTTGTAAATTGCAACTTTAAATTTCATTGACTCGAATTTACAGCAGCTTTATATACCAGAAGAGGTTTTGGTAAGAGTTGAACATTTTTAAACCACAACTTTAAGACATCATTGACAGATTATGGATTATGTCACACACACACACACACACACACACACACACACACACACACACCCATACACCCCATGTAGCTAAATTAGAAAACATGATTTTCAATTTTATATAACTGCTGATTGTTAATGGGTAAAATTCATTTTTTTCTTTTAGTACTTAAAGACATTATTTATGCCCCTGGAACATGCTAAAGTTAACAGTGTGTTTTTGTCAAAACCAAATTACCTTTGACTGACACGTACATTAGCAGTTATTAGTTGACTTTTAAAATTAAACGCAACTTCATGATGATGTTTTTTGTAGAAACCTAAGTAGTCAAATAGTGGCATTTCTTGCAATTTTGTACAGTATTTGAGTATATATAGTGCAAAAGAGGTCTGTTCACAAAATCAATAAAAGGGGCATCTTCTGAAATAAGCAAACTCAAAAAAAAATATACCCGCTGTTCTTTTGCCTCATTCAACTTTTTGATTTTCTTTTCTAGTGTGATTGATTCTACTATGTGCTTTGCATGATTGTATTAACACCAAGGTCACAGCTGCATCTTATTAACAGAATTCGCTATAAAGACAGCCTTGACATTAAAAACTTCCTCACGAAAAGTAATTCATAAACCTTAATAAAATTATTACATGAGCCAATAAATGTATTTTGTTAATTCCCTTCCAGTTACATCTTCTTTATTATCTAAATAATTTTAAAGTGTGAATATCATCCACACAATGAAATAAAGGATACCTGTTTTCTTAAATACTTATACATTGAAAAATCTCGAGAAAAACTTAGTGAAAGTTGCAGCTGTATGTGAAAGACTGTAATATTTGAAGAAAAGTTGTTAAGATGCTGTCTGTAGTGTGTGTTGCCAATACAGTAAGAGCAATTTAGGGTGGCTGAAGAGAGCTTAGAGGTTAAGAGTACATAGTCCTCTTGCAGAGGACTTGATTTCAGTTCCCAGCACCCACACAGTGGCTCACAAGTGCCTGTGACCTCAGCTCTAGATGTGACACTCCTTGCAGGACTCCATGGGTACCCTCACATATGTGTGCACATACCTCACTCCACATAATTAAAAAAAATGAAAATGAATAGATTAAACTTCTGCCATGTCCCTTTACTCTATGATTATAAATTCCATTATTATAAATATGTACATATGTAAAAATAGTTCTAAATAGTTTTCCACAAGTAATCAGAAAAGATCTTTCTGCTGTGATTATATTGATGATAGTACTTTTGCTAGGTTTTTTTTTCAGATGGAGTAGAAAACTTACCATTATTGTGATTCCTTGAAATAACAGAATTAGAATTTTTTCATTTCAGTCACAAAAAATCATATTTGACTCTAATGACATTCTGATACAAATTTATCACTGTAAGAGCACTTTACAGAAAAGATATATCATATATTCATATTTGCTTTTTGACTCACCAAATGGCAGGTTAATATGCTGTAATGCTATATAAAGACTTAGACAGTCATGGCATGTGCAGAATGTACTTGTATAGAGAGATGTAAGCACATTATATAGCGACTTCTCCAGCTGTCACTTAATTTTACATACTGTTTTAACACTCCCTCAGTCTTGTATAAACATCATTGGGATTTCAGCCACAGACTCCAGGTGAAGATAGTATATTCTTTTCCTTATAAATAACTAAAGACCTCTATAAATCAGTAAATTAAATTAATACTGAGAATTTATGTGCCTACTATGCTAAAATGTGGGCTGTTTTCTTTTTTCTCCTACTTTCTTTAACAATAAATATGGTAATAAGGTAAACAGACCATATCCACATATCCATTGATTTTTTTTTTTTAAGCTGGCAACCCAATAGTTCAAGATATTTTCAGGGATGTATTGCAAATTCTCACAAGTCTGGTTGAGTGAACTTTTCGACAATATTTCTAAAACATTCTCTTAAATAGTCCACATTTTGTTAAAATTAACAAAAATATTATTTCACTTACAATTTCTTTGGCTAGTATGTTTCAATTAGATATAAATACAGTCTAATATGGAGAGAGACTTTTCTCCTCATTTCACAAGTTATGTGACTTTGTACTCTTGGTTGAGGGAACTGAATTCTGATACAATAGACTATGGAATCTCTACAGTGCAGATATTTTGGGATAACACCGAAGCTGTGTGGATATTTACCATTGTACTTTGGGATGGCCTGTCATCATTACATTGAAAAAAAGTGAAAGCAGTTTGTTCTATTCTGTCTGGTCATGATGCCTAGGCAGCTGTGTTCTGTGTGCTTTTGTGTACTTCAGAGCCCCAGACACAGATCTGTGAGACAAACATTTGTTACTTAACTGAAATCTGGAGATGTAATACTAAATGTGTGATACCTGGTATTAAATTTTAAACATCCCTATACATGTACATATCCTTGAGGCAAGTATTAGATTTATTTTCATTTGACATGGTTCAAACTTTCAAGTGAATCATAAGAGAATTGGTTGCTGACCCAAAATTATATTTATTTTCCTTTATCATAGGTCTTATTAATACTTTTCCATTTCCTTTTATTAGCTTGAAGATTTTGTTTAAAGTCAGTAAATTGTATTTTATTGAGGCATTTCACAACACAATCCGAAGTGTATTGTTACTGTCTCACACAAGAAGAACAGCTCTATTTGCAAAGGTTAAGAGCAGTACAATAAGTGCAAGGTTTAGTTCCTAATTTCTACTGAGAAGCGGTCTCACCTGAAATTTAAAGGTTCAAGAAGAATACAACTCAAAGTGAGGAGGGGTGCGGTCACCTTTGTTTAGAGGCATGAGCGCCACCCTAAAGCGACTACCAACATGTGTACAAGACAAATCACAAGATAGTTCTCTATTGGATTTATGCTTTAAAATGAAAGTAAGTGCTTATTAAAATTACTATTAGCATTGAGTTTATTAATGTTTTCTTCAGGTTTTAACAGCTCATATTTTCAGCAAATCCCATAGCAAAGTGAGAAATACATATCACAGTGAAAATAAGGATATTGCGAATTGAAATAAATAAAATATTTCTCCATTATAGCTCTTAAGAAGGCAGATAATTTATACACATACACAGGGAGAGAGGTATATGTACTTATTTATACAGAGAAATATGAACAGCTATGAATATATCATTATATGTATGATGACTAAATATTAAAATTAATAAAGTTTCCATAAGATATCTTTGGGTAGGAAAAATGTAATAGTAATAATATATCTTCAAAAACATAAAAAATCTTAAATCTGAGTACATAATTAGACATTGTATATCCCATCATCATTAATTGAAATATTCTATTTATTTGGTTATATAGAGAACATCTTTTATAGGACATCTTTTACCCCATTTCAAAGAAAATTATTTTGCATTTAAATTATAATATCATGAAATATTTCCAGAGGATAATATTTAGCAAGGTTATATTGTGTATAGCCTTCTGTGCCTGTGGTATGGTTTGTGTGTGTGTGTGTGTGTGTGTGTGTGTGTGTGTGTGTGTGTAGTGGGGGGCACTGGGTGGTGTTCTGGGTATGAATGAAAGCATATTTGGAAAAATTCAGATGAATTTATAAAATCTGAAACATTTAATTTTTAATGTATCTAACATCACATTTAGCTCCTAATGAACTGGCAATTAATTTAGCAGAATAGCTTTTTCACTAGAGGAAGCAAAATGTAAAAGTTTGAATTGAGCTTGATTCAGAGAATAAAACATCCCTTCTCTATAAATATGTTCCCACAGTATTTCTACTTGGTTTTTTTAAGTCATTATTTTTTTTACATTTCTTTTTTTAACGTATTTATTTATTTTACAGCCCAACCTCAGTTTTCCCTCCCTCCTCTCCTCCCCTTCCCTTCCCTCCCCCTCAATCCATTCCTCCTCAGTTTCCGTTCAGAAAGGGGTAGGCCTCCCATGGGTATGGCATATCAAGTTGCCATAAGACTAAGCACCTCCCCTCTTACTAAGGTTGGACAAGGCAATCCAATAAGAGGAATAGGTCCTCAAGAGTCAACCGAAGGATCAGGGACAGCCCCTGCTCCCATAGTTAGGAGTCCTACAAGGAGACCAAGTTACACAACTTCCACATATATGTAGAGGACCTAGGTCGGTCACATGCAGATTCCCTGGTTGGCGGTTCAGACTCTGTGAGTTCCCATGAGCCAGTTTAGTTTTTTTCTGTGTGTTTCCTTGTGATGACCTTGACCCCTCTGGCTCCTACAATCCTCCCTCCTTCTCCTCAGTAGGATTCTCTGAGCTCGGCCCAGTGCTTGGCTATGGGATCTGTGCATGTGTTTCCGTCAGCTGCTGGATGAAGGCTCATTGATGACGATTGGGATAGTTACCAATCTGATCACAGGAGATGGCCAGTTCAGGCTACCTCTCCACTGCTGCTAGGAGTCTTGGCAGGGCTCATCCTTGTAGATTTGTGGGAGTTTCCCTTGAGCCAAGTTTCTACCTGACCCCAAAATGTGCCCCTTTCCAGCGATCTCTTTCAGTGCTCTCCCCCGCCATCCATCCCCCAACCTGATCTCTCAAGTTCCCAAGCCCATCTGATTCCATCTGATTTTGTAAGATGGAAAAATATTCGAATTTATAACATAATCCTCTAAGAGAAGTCTTACCTGGAAACTAATTCATTTTTATTGCTATTTTTGCTTGTCCCTGAGATATATTTTTGCTTAATTTAATGTTTAATAAGCTGTGTTTAAAATTCCACCATGAATTCCTTTTGGCCAGAAGAAAAAAATATTTCTAAGTGAAGTTATTCCTCTTTAAAAAAAATGAATAACCACCAAAAATGATCCCTATCATTCTTGATTAATTGAAGTCAAATATAAAATCACATGTACATATACATGGAGAAAAAAAATGAAACTCCAATGTTAAGCATGCACAATCATTACATGTACTTTGAAATTTTCTGGGTGATATACTTCAATAGTAGATTCCTGGTTGGAGAAAATATTCAAGTGCTAATCATTATTTGTAATTTGTTCCCTAGCTGTCATTGGGAAAAGGCCACTGCTTTTTAAAAATACTGTAAACAATTTGACATTATTGAATGTGTCGTTATGTTAATTGAATTAAAAACTCATAATCAATTACACACAAATCAAGCTAAACATTCATCTTTTTGTATCCATTAAAATTGATTCAAATATATTCGATCTGAAACTTGTGTTTTTTTATAATCTAGTTAGTATACGACTACTTAACAAAATATAATTTATTGTAAATGTGGCTTTTTATATTGAGATATAACATTTTATAGTAATGACTTTAAATGTCCTTTGTTTTTTGATCTTTTTAAAATAAAAATTTATATAGTGAGAAAAAGCTATAAATCTAACCTTACCTTTGAGGGGAAATCATGAAACGATAATTTTAAATTAAAAAAATTGATACTATGAAAAGTATAAGTTCACCCAGGAAATTGGCTCTTTTCTATAATCAACTATCATGTTTACATGAAAATATAAAAATAAAGTAAATATGACTTCTATTTCTTTAGACTCAAGTTCATCTTTCTATATATAAACCCGGAAATCTGTCAGTCTCTTTTTTTATCTATTTTAATAATTCAGTCTTACTTAAACCATTTATTGTCTTAGTTAATGCATTATTGCTGAGATCAATTCAATAAAATGCTTATAAATATTAAAAAGTATAGAGAGAAAACAAAAAGTATCAGGATGGTAAGTTCCTTAGAGTATTCCTTAGCACTAGTTGTTAAAACCACTAGAGTTTTTAAAGAAGTACTGAGTAACTCAGACATTTAAGAAAGAAGCAGGAAAATTAAAAAAAAAAATTCCTGAGTAATTCCACTCTATGGGTTGTTCTATGTGCCTTCTCTTATAACACACAGCTAATGCTCTTTCTAATATTGCTCTTTTTTGAAGACCTCACCTTGCTAATCTTTACCTTTTACTTTAGTCAGTAGTATTTGACAAGGTGAATCATGTAATTAAATGAATATTTTAAGTTTTAACAAAATACAGTTGATAAGCTGCACTATCAAATCAAAATAACATTACCTTTCAGTAATTATATTATTTTAATACAGTCATTTAAATTTCTCTCTCACTCTTTGTGTTTAATAAAGTCATAAGATGAGCAAGTCGAAGACATAATTGTCATCTTCAATATCTGACTTTCATTCAAATATTTTTAAAATAGTCACATTGAGATGTTTTTGCTGATATTTTCCTGAAATGAATATAATCAATTTAAATAAAGAAATGAGAAATGACTACACCAAATTCACATTTTTGTAAAATTGCAGCCATCAGAATATGAAAAGATTTGTCAGACTATAACTCATTTCAGTACCATCAATTGCTATCCAGATTTTGCTTAAATCATTTAACTATTAGTTTGCTATAAATAGAAACACTCATGTCACCTTTGTTCTGAAAGATTCAAAAAGGAAAAGCCAGTCGTCAAGGGCTTCAAAGGGGCTAAAAGCTTTGTAACACCTTTCAGTTGAAATTACAAAGAAAATCCTGATATAAAGAATGAGACTTTCATAATAATAATCACACCATGAAGAGAGTTGCAGGTTGATTTGAAAAGAATTCGTGTCCTTAAGCCCTCTCCTTTTGAGACGTTTTCAGATTCACAGAGAAATCTAGACAAACCAGGAACCAGATGCAGTCTCTACTGAGAAAATATAAAATTCTATGAAACATTCTTAGTATGAGAAAGGAGGTTTTTTTTTCAATTTACTTTTATCCATCAATAACTGACCATGTCTTTAAGATTAACTGAGCTCACCTCTGGAACACCAGATTCTATTAATAGCTTAAAATATGTAATATTTATTCTATGAATCAATATTTTTGAAAAATTTTTAGATATGTAATAATAAAAACATGCACATTAATTGTTGATGTATATCAGCTTTTTGTTAATGTAGGGGGAAAGATTGTTTTGTTTATTAGCTTTTGTTTGTTGGATTGTTAAGACAAAGTCTCAAACTGTAGCCCAAGATACTTTGAACTCCTTACATGGCTCAGGCTGGACACCAAAGTGTGTTGATTCTCCTGCTTTGGTCTCTGTAACACCTGGATTGCAATCTCTGAAAACTAAGTTTTGAACTGCCCTTCTACTGACCTTCGTGAGAGTTGTCTCTCAGTATGACAAATACATAGGGGAAGGAGTTTAAAATGGAAAGCTTGTTTTCACTGAAGTTGTTGAAGTTTTAATCCTGAGTCAACTGGCTTCATTGCTTTGAGGTCTTTGGTAAAGCAGAAGCTTGGTAGAGGGTTGTGACAGAGGAAGGTTGCTTTCTCATGGCTGACAAGAAGCAGAGAATCAGAGAGGTGGAGACTGGAGATAAGACACACCCTTCTTATTCTGTGACCTGCTCCCTCTACCTGAGACCTGTGTTTTTATGGCCCAGTCAGAACCCGACAACATGTTAACCTTTTGATGAGGCAAGTGCCGTCCTGACATCACTGCTTCTCAATTGCACCACAATGTGAGGTCAAGCCTTAAATGTATGAGCTTTTTGGAACATTTTATTTACACTCAGATCATAACATTATCTCTACTTATATACATGAAAGGCCAGATCAATGGAGAAATAAAGACAATTGTCAATACTCAAAATGCATTATCCTTTCTACTTACCCAGTCTATCCACAACCTCAATCACAGCTGTTTTTTTTTTTTTAATGGGTATGGCTAAAGGTCACTAAGGTGGAACTGACAAAAATCCTAAATTTAAAATTTCTATTTGTAGATTGTAGTGCATTCCAATCACTGTATTCCTATTATGATATTTTATTATTCAATCCAATAATCAGTTATATTGAATTTCATGACTCTCCTTGTTGACTTTAACAAATACTGAGGCTTCACTTTAAATCATATGTTGTCTACTGATTTTCACTATTCTATCCATTTTGTCTTGAATGAAAGCAAGAGAAACCTCAAACTAATTGACACACACGCAAAAAAAGGTCAGAGAAAAATAAAAGATACCTCATGTATTTAAAGGAAATTGTTAAGCTCAAGAGAGATCAAGAGAAATTGGAATTAAGCTGAGGACTTTACCTTTGCAATCAAATAATAAGACCTCAGCTGAGTATGTCAGTTCAACATTTTGAGTAAAATAATTTAATAGAAGCAGTTTCTTACAATCTCCTAAATTATCTTGAGTAAAGGGACATATGTGGGCACTGGGTCATCACTTTACATAGAGAGACAATGTCCACTGAGGAGGCACAAAGGCTCCACATACTTAGAACTATTTGGTAAAATACTAAAAACATATATTTTAAAATGTGAAATTCCAAAAGTTGAAAGTTGAAAAGATTAAGAGGAAAATAAGTACTATGCCATCAAAACTCATATAAATATATTTTCTAATTGATACAAATCAATTACTTAAGGATGACATAAAATAATTTATCTTGCATGTACAATTGAGACAAATATATATATGATAATAAGGAAACATGTACTTAATATATTTCATTGTATGTGTGTGAGTATGGATGTGTTTGCGCACTTCCATTTCAAAGTTGTTGTTTTCAACTTTGAATGTCTGTCCACAGCGAACCATGTCAATGTAGACCCTCCAGAAATATGGGAGGTCCTTGGGTCTGATGCAAGCAGGTTGTAGATAATATGTGAGGCTCTATAGGACAATGTTTAAATATTTTCCTACTCTGTGCAATCTAGTGCTAGAAATATGTAGAAGTTTAAGGTCAAACAAGTTATTTGGCAAGAAATCTTGCACATTGATTGCAATCAACAGGTGGCAATGGCAGGACCCTGGCTAAGAAACGAGCAGAACTGGACTAGAATTCGAATCCATGCTAAAAAGGAAAGGCATGTTATGTTGTGCAACAGAAGTGGCACAAGAACATTCATTGTCTGCATTATTTATCTTCATGACTTTCTGTTAGGTCACACTGGTGTCGGGCATAAACAGAAGACAAAGCTCTGAAAAGTGCATACAACACTGGTTTAGTTTGGATATAGATCTTAAAGGAGAACCCACTGAAGCCATTTTTCTAAGAGTAAACTTTCTAAGTCTATTCTAAATATGGATCCTTATGCCCACAGGTAAGTGTAGCTGTCAACCTCACCAAAAGGAGCTTCTTTTCCCACAGACTGAGACCATTACAGAAGGCCACAACTAGTCAAAACTGAGAAGTGATTATGATGTGTCTAGTTTCAACTGATATATCTACATACGACTTCTACACTTACAGCTCAGGGAACATGGTAGAAGATGGGGAGGAAAGATTGGAAGAGCCAGAAGACTGAGAAAACTGCTGCAATATTGTGTCTTCTAGATAAGACAGGAAAGCTACATCCAGGAAAACTCAAGGATGTGGCTGCCTAAACAAAAATGTACAATGGCAACACCACTTGACATACCAACATGCATGGAGGAAAGCTCATACACACACACACACACACACACACACATACATATCTATATCTATATCTATATCTCAACAATAATAATTAAAGAAAATGAGGCCATGTCTTTGAGATGTAATACAAGGGCATGGGAGGGACTGGAAAGAGGAGAAGAAGGAAGAAAATGATGCAAGTATATTTATTTAAATTAAAAAAACATTCTAAAATTATAAAGAAAAATAAAGACACTAACAGAAGACAATGATTAAATAGTCGTCTACCCGGCAAGGGTGACACACACCTTTAATTCCAGCATTCAGGAAGCAGAGTCATGCAATCTCTTTGAGTTTGAGGCCAGCCTAGCCTAGTCTAAAGAGCTAGTTCCAGGACAACCAAAGCTGTTACACGGTAAAACTTTGCTTTGGGAAAACAAACAAACAAACAAACAAAAACAAAAGAAAAAGTTATTAGTTGTGTGGCCTGAGTGAAAGGAAGTATCATTCAAAGTATTTCTTCTATGTTTTCCAGGGCTAGATATTAGCATTTACCCTCAATATTAATCTATCCCATTAAATATGTATTCTATATATTATTACTTAATAATAATAAAATTATAATTTTGGTACACAAATAGTGATTACATCTACTAATTAAAAGACATGATGCTAGTTGTTTTTTCATCTGTGTGTTTATTTTGTTTTGTTTTACTCATTTGCTATCTTGTTAGAGATTAGCAACCTCGAAGCTCATTGAGGATGGGCATCTCTCCTCCTAAAGCAGCTTTAAGACTTCTCTTTCTTATCTGTTAACACAGTATTTTATGAAAGGGGAAGTCCATTTACTAAATTGCCCCTTCTTAGAATTTGATACATCATGTAAGAGGGAAGAAGGTTTACGTAGCAGGAATGCTACTTCCTCTAGTAAGACATTGATAAAACACAGCTATTTCTTATGTGTTGTAATTTACTTCTTTAGTTCCTTTTGATCTACACTTTTTCATCTTTTTTGGTCAAAGGATGCTATGTTATTTGTTTCTCTAGCCCTAGGTAGAGGCATGGCTTTCTTGAAAAGAACAACTAATGTTATCATCTCCCTAAAAATTGACTCTGAATGCATCTGTCAATAACTTTGACAGAAAAACACCTCTCAGCAAGATGTGTGATCCAAAGAGTTTAGAAGCTAGCATCAATGTACATCTTACCTTCACTGGTAGATGGTACCACGTTCCCTTTGTCATTGCTCCCCATTGCCAGGCAAAAGAGTGTTTCCTCTTCAGCTGTTCTCCTGGTCACTGACAGTACTCATCTCCTAGGATTCTGTACTAAAGTTTGTCTTCTATACTGCACTCAGAGCCTCATTTGAATTCCTTTCAGAGGCCAGAATAAGATCCTGGAAACAATGAACATTTCTTGAGACAACACATTACAACATATTCTGAAAGCACAATCTTATAATTTCACTTTTTGCTGAGAAATATGGAGTTCAATATACACATAATTGCACTAGTAATGACAATATTAAGCATAAATAATGTCTACATTATTGGGCCCCAATCCTTAGTAATAGGGAAATGATGCAGCTGAAGCTCATATTTTATCAACAACAGGACCAAAATACTAGATAATCATTTATTATTTTTGGATACTCAGATTACTTAGCTATTATTTTAACAAGCCATAGATAATATTACATAAAACAATAAACTTACATAGGGAAGAGTCATTTATTTTTTTTCTTTTCTTTTTTTTCTTTCTTTAGAAAAGAATCATCTGGACGAAGTGTTGATGTGACTATTAGCTAATAATAGCAGAGATTGTTATTGTGGTTTAGAGAACACTTGACTACACAGCTAAGGCAGCGAAATAAACAGAACAGTAGCAATAGTAGGTCTAACATAGTGGTAATGAGGTTATTAATACTCCCTTAGGGAAGGATGGGGTCCTGGTTCAGTGAATTGAAGTTAGATATTAAGATGAGGTTACCCAAGATCAAGGAGGTCTTTTCAATAATGGAGCTATTTTTCATCACCCATACTCATACAAGTAATAGCTGAGCCATATTTCTGTCAATAAAAAAGAATATGTATCATTGATTCACTATACTGGACTTCGGTGCAATTCTTTCTTTGATCTGTCGTTGGTGTTTTACGTGAGCTGAATAGTCTTTTCTTCATATTTTGTAAGAAGAGTAGCACAGCATTTCTCAGCTGTTCTACTTGAGATGTTGCATTGGAAGAAAGTCCTGTTGCATCCCTAGTTGTTCCATAGAGAAGAGGACCAGGAAGTCTGCTGAATGATTGTGCCTTCTAGTTATGCCAGGGAATCTACTCCTATGAAATCTCAATAACAATGCTGAATAAACAAGGCCTCAACACAACAATTCCAACAGTTATCATTCCAATTTCAATGGGGGAAACTCATGGGTCCCAAACCCTTAGTGAAGAGCTATAGGCAGTTAACTCATGGGAGAAGGAGATTTAGTCTTCCCTAGGGATGAGTCTCCTCATTGGTTGTTATCACTAGAATTTGTACATGTAGGCAACATTGGAAAGTGTCAGTAGGTTATATTTCTATGTATATACAACATCAAAGATTAGAGAAAAGTAGTCCATGATTTGGGACAGGGCAGATATGGGAGGGATAGGAAGAAAGAGGAGAAGGGGAGATTTATGTAATTACATTTTAATTAAATGAAAAAATAAAAAATAAGTACTGATTTTACTGCTCTTGTCACTCAATGTTACCTTTGTTAAAACTTGTGTTTGCATACTGCAGGGCTGATTCTGGACCTCTATGTTACTCATAAACACTCAGTATTTGTTTTCTACATTAGTCTATAGAATTCTTAATGACTGGAGTTACACTCATCCTTTTGGAAGCTTTCTTCTCTCCCTGTACTCATTTCCTACTATCTTTGGAAGTCCTTGATACAAGCTAGACCCTCCCCCCACTATCTCCCTTGTGTGTCAGCCTCTTGTGGAGGTTCGCACATCTTTGGTATGCCATTTGTATAATCTGAGAAGAGGCAAATGATTTGCCTAAAATCATGTTTTCAGTATTTTCTTTGAATTAAATTTACAGTTTCTGTAAGTATTTAGCTTTAAAATGAATTGATCAGAATACGGAATGCTTATGTATGGATATTTATTAAGACTTTATGAAAATCATTCCTTAACCTACAGAAAATTTCCAGATCTCAAAATTCTGGCAACTGACGTTAACCAGAATATCCATGAGTAATGCTTATCCCATTCTTACATTTTTTTCTAAAATCATGCATGACAATTCTAGTTGCTTCAAAATAAATTGAATAATGAAATGTTTCTGGAGCCAGAGATCTATGACCAAAAACTCCTTAGAATTATAAATTTCCTAAAACCTAAGGCATCAAGAACAAAATCGAGAACTACATATGTTTCTTTGGGAGGGACAAGTATGTCACATTTTTGTATGAAGAAAGGGATTAAGGACTTGATACAATCCATCCCTCAGAAGATACAGTGTGGTCCCATGGAGGCTCCCCAGCTGTCAGGCTAGAGTCTGTGAGCTCCAGCTAGCTTGGGCCAGCCTCTCAATGTGGGTGACAGTTGTGTGACTTGATCTGTTTGTGGGGACCCTGGCAATAGGACCAGAATTTATCCCAGGAACATGAACTGCCCTTTTGAGAGCCTATTCCCTATGGTGGGATGCCTTACTCAGCCTTGATGTTGGGGGAGGGAGGGCATGGCTCAGTCCTGCCCCAACTTGTTATGCCAGTCTTTGTTAACTACCCAAGGGAGGCCTTACCCTCTAGGAGGAGTGGATGGGAGGTGGAGTTTGGAAGAGGGGGAAAAAGAGGGAGGGAGTGGGAGAAGGGGAGGAAGGGGGAACAGTGGTTGATATGTAAAATGAAAAAAATTTTCTTAAATTAAATAAAAAAGAAGATAGAGAAGATAAGGTGTGACGTACTCTCAAGAGAACCCCAGGGAGTAATTGATGGATGAAGAAGGAACAATGGCACATCAAAATACTGATACATAGACAAAGAGCAAATTTTGAGACAGTAGCAAGTGACTTTTGAAGTTCAAATTGAGTTTTCTACTGAAATATAAGAAAAAACTGGATGTGACACCACTCTGAAAATATAATTAGAGAGGTAAATCTATAACAATCATTTTGGCAAACACTTCTAAATGTGACAGTGGGAAAGATTTTTAAACAAGTAATTTTCAGGCCTATTGAAAAGATAATGGAGTGTAGTTCTCTTTTGGCATAGGCAACAGCTTACTCTGTCCAGGAAATTATAGGGCAGCAATGCAGAACACTTGGGCTCCATTAAGAAAAACACAGCATTCTGCAGACTGGGAAAGCAAGTTACTCCTTGAAACAGAAAAGCCCAGGAAGGCACCCATCCCCTATCTGTTCTCTCATGCAAATAACATTGTAAATGTTTTACATTATTTTCTAGTCTCTGTCTCTATAGGAAAAAAAAAAGTAAGTTCTGGTTTTGAAATGAATCCAGCTGCTCCTATAGGTTAAGAAAAATGGGACGAGTGGATATGCATATTTAAAAGGCGAAAGATTTATACGATCTGAAGAGAAACCAGAGTGCATATTTAAACCTCGTATACAAAAGAAAAGTTATTTGCAACACAATAATTGTAGCATGTAAATTAGGGAAAAACAAGGACTCATCTTGCTGAGCTTTTGAGCATGCTGATCACAGCTACATGTGTGTCCACTCTTGATGTGAGTCTAATTATACTACTAACTTCTAAGAACTGCAGAGTAAACTCACACTTTGAACACTGAGCTCCTCAGTTGGAAAGCATCTTATTAAAAATATGACTATCTTAATAACACATTTTAGTTTAAGGATTTCTTTAAAATCTTCTAAAACATTTAGAAGCTCAGTGAGCTATGATTCCTAATCACTCAAACCAATAGAAATCAAAAGAATAGATTTATACATTGAATTAAATCCTAAAGTCAAAGAAATCTGTTCATACATAAAATTCAACCCTAAAGTCAAAATACCTTTCAAAGCTGTATGCTGTGGGATGTTCTGTATGACAAATATGTTAATAAATAAAGCACTGATTGGTCGGTAGCCAGACAGGAAGTGAGGGCGGGACTAACAGAGAGGAGGATTGGGGGAACAGGAAGATAGAAGAGGAGACTGCCAGCCACCGCCAGGACGAGCAGCATGTAAAGATGCCAGTAAGCCATGAGCCACGTGGCAAGGTATAGATTTATAGAAATGGGTTAGTTTAAGATATAAGAACAGTTAACAAGAAGCCTGCCACGGCCGTACAGTTTATAAGTAATATAAGCGTCTGAGTGATTATTTTATACATGGGTTGTGGAATTGTGGGGCTTGGTGGGACCTGGAGAGAAGCTCTCCAGCAACAGCTGTATTTATTTATTTATTTTTATTATTATTATTATTATTATTTTTTGGTTTCTCGATACAGGGTTTCTCTGTGTAGCTTTGCGCCTTTCCTGGAACTCACTCTGTAAACCAGGCTGGCCTCAAACTCACAGAGATCTGCCTGGCTCTGCCTCCCAAGTGCTGGGATTATAGGCATGCGCCACCACCGCCCAGCAACAGCTGTATTTAAAGCATAACTTGTGCTCCAGATTTTATGAGTCAAATTTTACATGACTACACGTTTTAACATTTCCAAACAGAACTTTAAGACAAAAGCAATGGGGGACAGCTACTGAAGACTAAGAGGAGATCCTTATAAACAGATATTTTCAATGCCCATCCAAGTTCTTATAATAAAGTGATGTAGCAGACATTTTACAAAATCCTGTTCCTAGGTGTCGGCTATATACTGTCTACTATTAGATAGCTGCATTGGCAGTGTAAATCAGTTTCAAAGTTTAGTTCTTCACATTCCTTTGCTCTGGTTATTGCACTGAGTAATTCTGTTCATATTTCCTGTCCCAACTAGGGCTCCCTACCATAAGAAATGTACAAGAAATATAGATTACAAGTGTTCTTACTTTAAGTCACTCTCTGTTCACATAGATTAGCATTATTATTCTGCTGATTTTTATACATCACTTTCATATTTATATTAATAGAAAGATTTCATCCTGATTGCTGAAAACTTTGATTCTGAATCACATACTGTAATTAGGTAAATTATGAAAGTCCTAGGTAAAATCTCAAGAGTCTTTTTAGATAAAACCTGATGGTCATTTTCTTACAGCATTAGAAAGATAAATACCATAATAATCCTTAACCCAGGTCATAATTAGTTGCTCAGATTAACCTCATTATATTCACCTCTTCCTTAAATATCCTCAGTGTATTAAGATAGGTTATGGTCATTATAAGAAAAGTCTATGAATTTCATATTCCTATTTTCTAAACTACAAGTAAAATATAACTTGTTTGTGCTAAAATTCTACTGTCTATATGATTCTTCTTATATCTCATAATATAACTAGAATTTCTAAGAAAATTCTTTCAATAAGCCTTGGCTGTTTAGTGTTAATATGGTCATCCTTCATTCTGAGAACTTTGAGAGTGGAGAAATGAGAAATATTCACTGGTTATCCCTCTCTGGAGAACAGAAAGTAATATAGCTGAGAAGCCTTGACACCACCTTAAAATGCAGCCATATACAAATATTTTCACCTAAGTGGAGGTTTTATACAAAGGAAGAGCCAGTCGTAGGTTATTTGCTTTTTTGTTTTGAAATTAGGTTGTATGAAGTTCTTTATATATTTTGGATACTAGTCTTAACAGATTCATGTTTTCTTCCATTCCTGAGATTCTCTGTGAAGTTTTGTTTATTTTTTTCATTAGTAGAAGGATTTTATTTGGATATAGTCCCATTTATCTACTTATAGTTACTGATTTGTGCCTGAGGCCATGTCAGAGGAAGAGCAGGTGGCAATTGACTTCAGGGGATCAGCTCACCAGGATGCAAAACTCTGATGGGTGAATGTCCGATAGGCAGGGCTTCCAAGAGCCTTGGCCCCAGAATGTTTCCTGCTACTGTTGTGTCTTTGCATGTTTGCAGCTCCCATTTTTCTTTGATATCGGGAATGGTGTGAATGGGCGTGGGGAGATCCCCACTGCCTCTAATGTAGTGTGATTATCTCTTGGAAATATCCCCGTTCCACAGGACATTTTTACCTGTGGATTACTATGAAGATGATTTCCTTCTAAGCTGTACTGTTTAACTAAAGCAATGATTTTTATACAATAATAGTGTCACTTTAAGTCAAATTTTGATAACTGAGTTTTTAATAAGTGTAGTAAAAGATTATGATAGAGATTAGCTTAGTGGAAATACTAACATAGGTAAAAGTGGGATGAAATGTTGCCCCTGCCTCTGATAAAGCAGATGCTACAGAGGATTAAAAAGTATGAACAAGGAAGTGTCACACAGCTAGAACACATGTGTTTCTATTGAGGAACAGTATAGACTGTGGCTTAAGTTAATGAATAAGAAAAACAACTGAGTCCTAATAGCTCAGCTAGCTTACATCTTTTTAATCTTAATATTGGGAGAAGTGTTCACAGGCTTCAGAGTGCATCGTAGCTGAAACAAAACTTTGAAAATAACTTGTTTAGACTAAGATGATTTTGAGAACAGCTATGAGGTGAAAAACCCGAGGAAATAATCCAAAGCTTTAGAAAGGAACATAGTTGAGTAAGGGACTCATTAAGGTCAGGGAATAAGAATAAAGCAGCCCATTTTTTACTAGCTAATGTGCCTTTCTTGATAGGATTGCTTGATTTCCAAAGGTGACAATTAATTCCTTATATCCATTTCTGCCTTCAGATTCTCAATATAAAAAACAAACAAACAAAAAAAACCTGTTGATTAGTGAGTATGCACCCTAAAGATTTGAAGTAGAGATGACTGTTTTTTCATATATAAAAGTTTAGGTTTGTGATTCTTCTAATATTTCTGTTATTCCTTCTGATTTGAGGAGATTATTGCTTTACTCCTGTAAAAACTACTTCTGTGATTTTGCTAAGTTTTTCATTAAATCGGTGGATTATTTGAGTAGTGTAGATATTTTAATATTCATTTTCATTATTTATTAATCTATTACCATAGGACACTTTATCTTTTAGCTTTAACTTCCTTAATTTCTACATTTTATAGTTTTGGATAAACTACTTTTCCCCTAGTTAAGGTTATTATTATTTCAATCTTTCTGATTCATTTTTTTTGGGGAAAGTTTTGTCAAGTACTCTTCATCACCTTTCTTTAGTAGTGAATTGAAAGGCTACTGACTGAGACATTTCTCCAAATGGCCAGCAGGTAAAAAAAAGGTTTTAACTCCAATACTCAAGAAAACAAAAGATAAAGCCAAAATGAGTTGTTGCCCCATCCTTTTGAAGTAGCTACTGCAAAGAACAAAAGCTAATGATGTTGACAGGGTTGTGTTGAATATGGAAACATGTGGAAGCAAGTGTAAATTGATGCAACTATCATGGTGAATAGTATGAAAGTAAGTCAGATAATTAAAGTTTTGAATTACCATATGATTTGGCAGGCCCAGTTCTGGTATATGTCAAGAATTTGAAATTAGCTTCTTACAGTGATATCTACTTTCTTGTCATCACATCATTATTCAAAATATCCAAGACATGGAAATAATTTACATGTTCTCTGATAGATAAATAGATAAAATGTGATATAAAAACTAGTAATGTCTTTATCATTTAGTGTTAAAAACAAGGGAAATCTACAACAACATGAATGAAGCCAAATGACTATGCTAACTACATTAAGCTAGTGACAGAATTATAAATAACATATGATACAATATTTAATAAAAAGTACTTCATCTCACCAGAGAGTAGATATGGTTGTCACAGGCTGGAGCAATTGGAAATCGGAGAAACAATTTGAAAAATGTTAGTTTAAAGTGAGTTTCATTATCTCTCTATTACATTTTAGATTTAATTGATGCCATATATTTTTTGCTAAAGTCTTCTTATATTCAAACTCATACAATAATATTCTATATCTAGGTGGTTTTTATGATGCTCTTGGATTGAAATATCTGTGTATCTAGTTTAGCTACAGGGAATTCTAGAGCCCCCAATAGATTACTTGGCTATTACTATCTATTTGGTTTTGTATGAATTTGTTTCTTCTCATTAACTGAGGCATTCCCTATCGTCATAAAAATCTAATTCATAGACATGCAGACAATGCCAAATTACACAACACATAGTACCAGGCATGTCTTGCTTGTTCAGCAAATGTATGAAAACTTATGGTTGTTAGTATTATTTAAATCCACCAGCATAGGGCTTTCCCACTGTCTTCATTATTCATGTGCACTTAATTGAGGAGGAAATAAGCTTTCAAAAGTAGAACATATATATCTCATTTCCATTTTTCAGCTTTTGATAACCTTGTGGGATTTGCTGTTCAGAAATGACACTATGAATATTAGCATTTGTTCTTTCTTTTCTCTTTCTTTTTTTATTCTCTCCCCCCATACAGTCTGCCTCCCTTCATTTTTTGCTCCATCCTTTCTTTCTTTCTTTCTTTCTTTCTTTCTTTCTTTTTTTTTCTTCTAAGACATGAGTTCACCATGTAGGCCTACTTACTGTTGACTCCACAATTCTGCCTTAACCTAAGCACCAGATTACAGATGTGCACCAACACATTTGCCATGAACTTCCTGTTTCTAACAAAGCTATGCTATCTGTGGCTAAGAGAACAATAGTCTTGCTCATATTTGGATATAGAATTATTTCTTAGATATTCATAAAGTGTCCATGTTATACTTTTACATAATGTTCCACCATCCTTACAATTAATAAATGCTTATAGTAACTGATGATCTGGGTTAGCAGATAATTTGTATTATCTGATTTTTTTAATTTATATAAACTCTATATATTCAAATTAAAATGAAGGAAATTATACCAGGCCTTGAATAACCAGAGCTACATATTTCAGAAGTGATGTGTTTACTTCTAATTTTGGTCATTAGTATCATAGTTCATGTGACTAAACATTAAAGACTAGATGCTTATAACCAATGGGAACATTTCTTTTATCCCAGAAGGCAGGACATTGGAGAAAGGGTTCATATTGACAGGTTGGCAGTTTTCTTACTCTGTCTTCATATTACATAAAATACCAAAGAACTTTTTGGGGGAGGATGTCCTTATAAAAACACTAATTTGATTCATTACCTCATCGCCTCTGAGAATTTCTACCTTAAAATATAACCACATTAAAAATTGTTATATCTTTGACTGGGAAGCATAGTATTCAACATAGGTTCAACTCTTATCCCATGTGGATCACAGGAGCCTCTGATCCAGTATGCCATGATGGTGTAACAGGTTTCCATATATACATACTCATAGATGTTCAGGACAGCTTTGACCATCAGATTTGTGAGTACCTACAGCCAGGCTATATTTCAGGATTTAATGCTTGACATACTTAACTCTGTACAGCTTTCCATTGTCCTCTTTGCTCCTTGAAGTAGGAAAAAATAATACTTCACTATTGTCAGTACTTTCTACTGGGATACACAATTATTCTCTTGTTTTCAAGATGGCCACTATTTTAGTCAGAATTCTTTAAAAAAAAACAGAACTGAGAGACTATAAGAAAATCCCTCTCTGACATGCCCAGCCATATGGGTTTAACTTAATTCTAAATATAGTCAAGTTTTGGCAAACAAGATTAACCATCACATCCACCTTTCCATTCCTTGTTCCTAATTTTCATAGTTTATTTCTTATACAAAATGACTAACATTTTAAGGTATATTTACTTTGACTAGCACTTTAAATAATTTCGGAAACAACTATGCATCTACTATATTCAAAACATGAGAGATGTACTACAATCATACTTTCTTTACTAGTGTGAAGACTGCAGTACATTGCCCTTAGACAGCTTGCATAGATACAGCATCAGGCAGGAAGAAAGCAAAGGATCAACCATCAGGTTTCCCATAATATATTTATCTTATGAGTGCATGGAACCATGCCTCCACATGTATGTGGTAATATTTCTTCTCCTTATAGTCTTTGTAATTTCTTCTTAAGTGGATATATAAAGACTTGCATGGCATAAGTAAAACAAAAAGAGCTGGATAATAAAAAGTCCATAATGTAAATGAAAATTTTTATTTAAAACTCAACCATTGCATTTTATAATTCTTGGAACTGACATTAAATTCTTAAAAATAGTTTGATAACTGAAATATTCTTAATTTCTTTTATTTATCCAAGACCTGAGTAATATGTAATCTTTGCTGCATTTTACTCTTTAATAAAAGTTTGAAAATTGCTCTTCTTCACTTGGGAAGACTCATTTAGCTATGCTGTTGTAAGCTATTTTGAATGTGGTGACACATTAAAATGTTGTCTCTTTCAGACATAGCACCTTACAAGACCTTCCTCATTTAATTGCATAGATACATGAATGTCAAGGGAACCTGAGGGGAGGAACACTAATTTGATGATCTAATGTTCTGTTTATAACCATTAATATCATCTCACAGTATAATGAGGGAAAAGTCTAGTACATACTAAGAATCATTATGAATATTGCTTATACAGAAATGACTAATAAGATAAGAGCTTCTGTAGTTCTCTGGAGGTATATGAATCACTCTTTAAACATATTCTCAGGGAAGATTTGTGCAACTGTATAAAACTATTTGCCACATTTTCAGAATCTGTAAAATGCCTTAAATCATGACACAAATGAAACTATGGATTGTGAAGATTGTGCTAATAATTAACTCTCACACTTACTTCAAAACAGTTAATCATCTTTGGGTTGTATAATAATCCCAATTTACAGACCAACTTCAATTGCCTATCTTCAAAGTAAGCAGTCATAATTCAAGATGATAATGCAGGGCTCAGAAAGAGAAGCATATTAGAAGTGTCTTTTGTTGTTGTCTGTTTTATTTTGTTTTTTGCAGTTCCTTTTCTGTCTCTGGGATATGCAGACTGCATAAGATATATGAATGGTGTCCAGCAAATTAAATGCAGGTGAATATTTAGAGAGCTACTTCCAATCTCAATACTTAGATTCTCTAGGATGTTTATTATGAAAGGATTTTTGGATTTTGTCAGACAACTTTTCTGCATCTAACATGATCACATGGCTTCTGTCCTAGTCTCTGTTTATGTGATGGGTTGAACTTATGGATTCACACATGTTGACCGATTCTGCATCTTTAAGATGAGACAAAGTTGATCATGATGGATAATCTTTTTTTACGTATTCTTGTATTAAGTTTACAAGAATGAAATTGAGAATTTTAATGTCTACATATACAGGGAGATCAGTTGATTATTTTATTTTATTTTGGATCTTGCATATCACATGCCCACTGTCAAGGCTCAAGGATCTTGGAAGAAAGGGAGTATAGAGTGATTATAAGAGCCTGAGGTAGTGGATAACATTAAGGAAATTGTTATCTAGATGCAGCAAGAAAATTACACATATAAACTCACAGCATGTTAAGACCTATGCTGCTCCAACCAGACAAAATCCCACTAAAGTGAGGGACAAGCTGACACAAAATCCCACCACTGGATAAAGGTCTATTAGTGGTTGATGAATGCTGGGAGAGAGGGGCTCAGTTTATTTTAATTATGCAATCTATTGTAGGCTAACCACACCCCAGGGTTCAAAGTTGAATAGGAAAGGCTGTGAGAGTGGAGAAGGCAACTATGGGAGGAGTTGAGGGGAGTAAATGTATTCAAAAGGTATGAAATTCTCAAGGTATTACTAAAAATAATGGTTAGAAAGCAAAAGTTTCATTGTTGTTTGTTTTTAGCAACATAACAGAAAGGTCATATTTAAATGGGTGTCTTTGTTTGATAAAAATGAATTTTCCTGGACAACATATGAATGATTGACTGTTAGGACCCCTCACCATCTTCAGAGTCACTTCATCTGCCCAGTTTGTCCTATTGTTTGTCTTCACTTCATGTTGGTGAGTGTTCAGATGTCTTTTCAAAAAATTAATAGCATTTGAAAACTCTTTGGGGATGCATAGGCGTTAACAACTTTCCACCAATGAAAATTCTCATATGCACTAACATAAAAGTACAGTCCTGGCAGAATCCCCAACTTAGTATAGTGTGTTAGGAACTGATCATCCGAGAGCCAGCACCTACGCTGTCAGTTTAAGACAGCCTACATTCATGTGTGGTTCTCCTTCTTTTCTATTTTCACATTCAATTTCTCATCAATCCTTATCACCATGAAAAACTCTGCATAACCGTTATATAGTTATCTCAGTTAGTATTTTGTTCTGTAATGAAACTCTCTGACCAAAATGCAACTTACAGAAGAGAGTTTCTTTTGACTGTGGTTCAGAGAGTGCTAGCGTCTGTGAAGGTGAGCAAGGGGCCCGGGGAAGAACCTGGCTGGACATATTCCAGTCACTGTCCAAGGACACAGAAAACTGAAAGTGGGGCAAGGCTCTACATTCTTAAAGCCTTCCCCTAGTGACTCACTTCTTTCAGTAATGTTCTTAGTCCTAAAAATATGAATCTCCCCAAACAGCACCAGGGACCAAGTGTTCAAATACAAGATCCGATGGGTGACATCTTCATTCAGACATCCACATTAGACAAGAGAAAGACAGAACCAGGCGAATCTCTGTGAGTTCAAGGCCAGCCTGGTCTACAGAGTGAGATCCAGGATAGGCACCAAAACTACACAGAAAAGAGAGAGAGAGAGAGAGAGAGAGAGAGAGAGAGAGA
>CABHPH010081472.1:0-20994 GCA_902168325.1 Peromyscus nudipes | reverse complement strand
GGGAGGTTTAAAAGAAAAAAAAAAAAAAAACCACGGAGAAGGTGCTATCCTTTCTTGTCAGGGCAGATCTTCGTGAGGTCCCAGGATTGTCATTGGCTGTTTGTACCATGATGTTTGACTGTGTAATGAGCGAGGTGTCATTTTAATAGGTCAAATGTATCTGTAAATGCTGGGGAAAAATATCAGTTCTGTACCTTCACAAGTTCTCGTTCGCGAGTAAGTTATGGATGTTGGGAGCTTGTTTGTGGCAGCTTCGGTAGTGGAAGTTGGTGTGAGATGGAAATACCTTGTTGAAAGTCGTCAGACTTACAAATTGCACCGAAAAAGAAATGTCCCGTTTGATATTTTGTTTCATACTCGCTGAAGGAAAGAAAACTCATTTGTTAAAAGGAAGCAACACTGTTCAGTAAAATCCCTCGTTTTAATAGTAATGCTTTTAAATATTGGTTTAGGTATTTTGTGTCTTATATTTTTGTCACTGTAGATAGAAAAACTTTTCTGCGGGTTACTTTTGATTTTAACATTCTGCTTTAAAAATTGCTCCACGTTTCCTGCAAACGTATGGATAAATGTTAAAAAGAGTGAAGTTAATATAGCTGTCACGTACTAGGCATGTTTTTAATGCTATAAATCCGTGTAGTAGTCAGTAGCGTGTCCGTGATTTGTATTGGTCGGGGAGCAGTTTGAATTTTAAAAAGCCTGAAGCTCCTGCTGAGCCCCAATCCCGGCCTCCCTCCCTCCCACTAATCTCCCATTCCTGTCTTTGTGCTGCCTGCTCCTGTTCGACTCTGTTTGCTACGGGGCCTCAGGCCTGCGGGGGTGAAGGGGGGGTGGTGGTAGGGGGTATGCCAGGAGGGAATGCTGAAGGGAGGAAGACTTCCCGTCTTGAGAAAGCAGAGGGCTTGGTGTTTGGGGGCGGGGGCATGTAAAGGGTTGGGCAAAGGCGTCATTAAAATTTTTTTGAAAGGCCTTGTGATTATCTTTTCAACTTTTATTAGATTAAAAAGGAACTGTATGACAAGAGGTGAACCTATTTCCATGAAAGATAATGGGGAAAAGAGTTCTTCTTGCTTAGTTTTCATAAACAGAAGCAACTTTATTTAGTTTCCTAAGTTACAAGGAGCCTTATGCAGATGTTTGAATCAGTCTGGGAGATATCAGTGTAAGTGAGTGAAATATTTTTCCTTAAGTCTTTGGAATTAGATTACAGTTAGTATGTTCCTCTCTTTATTATCCCAGCCCTACATCTTTTATAATTTGTAAGTAATGTTCAGTTAGTGATGCTCTCATCTCGTACACATTTCTTTAAAGTATTTTGAAAATACTTTTGTTTGGCGCAGATATAGATTGTTCTTAAAGGAGAAAATTCAATTCTTGAACTTTATATTTTGGATAATTTAGTTGGAGATAACAATTTATGTTTCAAGAAGGATTATGGGTAGTCTATTGGAAGTCACCTGCATTGGTTGAGATATTTACCAGTGACAAATCTTGTGCTCCCCTTCCTCCCTTTAATTCAGTGAAAAGATACAACCACCAAACATTCCAGTGATTGTATAACTAGGTACAGTATTTGGAGAAATAGTCTTACTGTACCAACGTGTTCCTAGTGTGCCTAACCTCAACTCTGTGGCTTTCTGTTTTTCTTGAGTATACAGTTACCAAGAACTTGTATAACTTGGAGAGGAAAATAACCTTAATGTAAATAAAGAAAATCTAGTAAACCAAAGTTAAAATTAAGTACATAATTACTCTCAGCATTTTAAGAAGTGTGTTTGGGATGCTTTTCTAACGTCATTCATCCCATTTGTTTACTGATGATATTTGAATATACTTTTGAACCTGTACTACTGCTGCCTACATTTAAGAGTGGTGTATTTGAAGAAAGATTAAGGCTTTTCAGTAGGGATGAAAAGTGAAGATTTTTACTCTGGTACTAAACAATTTTGGTTCTGCATAGTGATTGTTATTAAAAATTTAAATATGAGCAGAGCTACACCAATTGATGTGTAGAAGCTTCTTTATTTCAATCAGACTACCGAACTCAAAAATGTACTTTGAAGGCTTCCTAAATTAATTTCTTATTTAATTTTTATACTAATCTATCATCAGACTGTCATAGAAACATCTGACATGTCTGTACTAGATTTTGACATAGTCTATTTTATTTTTACTTTCTCAGAATAAGACAAAGCAAAATTAAGTAAAAACTGAGTTTTATATAGTGTTATATATCTCTATTGCTTATTAAGAAAAGCATAATTTGAAAGTATTTCTAAAATTTTAAAGTAATATTTCACTTTCATATTGAGTTATTGGGAGATCTGGGGGTAAATTCCTTTGAGAGAAATGTAGTTTAATTCTGTTTATCAAGGTACTGACTACATACTTTTAAAGAAGCCTAATTAATTGTTAAGCTTGAAGATGCTTATTTTAATATTCTAAGCATACTAAGTTTGCTTTGACCGGAACTTATACTCTTAAAAATTTAGAGAGCACTTTAAAATGAACTATTTCCAATAATTGTCTTTTGTAATAATATTTTGTGTTTTTAGACTTTTCAATCTGGCCTGAATCCATTTATAGATATTCTTATGTCTGTATGAGAGAAATGACTGGAGTAATTATTTTTCAATAGAAAACTTCACACTCGGAGACCAAGTAATATATATAATGAGTAAGTTAAAGGGATTTCCTGCTACTTAATACTTTTTCTTTTTATTAGATTATGTTTCTCTAAGAAATGTCTGCACTCCAGTCTTCAAGCCACGTATTTCTTAGTTGCAGTACTATACCATTTTTAACTTTTTTGAATTATCTGAGTTCAAGATAATCCCCCTCCCCCCTTTTTTATTTTAAAAGAGATGGTATCTTTTTTCCCCTGGTTGTATTTTCTTGGTGTGACCATACTAGTTTGACATATATTGGTGTATATGTTTAAACTACTGATTTTATTTTCTTGTGCACCTATTACAGATTATATTTGTAGAAAATGATATGTAACATTTCCTGAGTTGTTTACTTTTTATTTTTAGAAATGACTATAGTGGAGTTTTAGTGTTTCTACTTGATTTAGCAATTTAAAAACCTGTTTCTGTCCATTTAAAGCCATCATTCTCATTTTAAAGAGTATTTTGTATGATTAGAATATTTTGCCTAAGTAAGTTAATTAATAAAAGTGATTTTAGATATTTGTAGCATATGTAATTTTGTTTTGGTAGAAATCTGGAGTTAATTTTAATGAATTAAGTTTTATGAGATTGCATTATACTTTTTAAGCCCAAAGTGATATTTAGAAAGGTTATTTAATAACAAGAGTATTGCCAACTAAGAATTTTCCTGTAAGATTTTGATTGCCTATTATTTGCCAGGAATTGTGTTAAGTATGTCCCCCATAATATTATTTAATTCTGGAAAGTACATGAAGTAGAAAGTTATTTACAATTTACCGATAAAGAAACTGATGTTAGGAAGATAAAATTAGGCATAGTTGTATAGTTCACGAATAATTAGCCTGGCACACATTTGTTTTCCAAAGTTCAAGGTTCTACATCTTTAATTTTGTAAAAGTCATGTATTCTTTTGGTTTCTCAATTGACTCAACATTCATAAGCTTATATAGTTAAAGAAATTATGTACATCAGGCTAGAAGATAGAATAGAATTTATGTCTATACACATGCTATTTTTGAAATCAAGTTTTAACTAGCTTTTTAACTTTGTTAAGTGGTCTGTGCATTTTTTACTTCTCTTAAGTTTTTTTTTATATTGGGTTGAAATTGTCATAGTATCTATTTTCAGAAAGGAAAAAAATAGCTTTAGAGTTATTTCATTCTTAAAAATATAAATGACCAACTGTAGTATAGAAGATAAATCTATAAATTAATAGTACTTCAAAAAAAAAACACCAGCATTTATGTAGTTGTCAAATGTCGATCCTTTCAAAATCGCCCACTTGGTTGTGGGCTTGTTCCAGAGCTGTTGCCATTACATAACTTTGTGGGAATTTTGTTTTGTTTTGCTTTGTTGTAGGCAGGTTCTCATTAGAAATTGGGAACTCTCAGAGATCCACCTGCCTCTATCTCTTAGTGCTGGGATTAAGGTGTACATCACCATAGCCAGAGGGAAATCCTTTTTTGAATATTCAGCAAAGCATTTGAAATATCAAATCCCCCCCCACACACACACTTTTTTTTCTTTCCCCTATTTATTTCCCCCTTGTCAAGACAGTGTTTTCAGTGTGTAGCCTGCCTGGAATTCCCTGTACAGACCAAGCTGAGCTTCCTGCCTCTGCCTCCTCAGTGCTAGATACAGACATGCACCACCACACCCAGCATTGAAATAGGCCATTTAAAATAAAATTCATTATGAGGAATTTTTATTTTTAGGAGGTGGATTGGAGTTAAATACAGGAAGAAAACTATAATTAATCTTTTTCAGCCAGGTATTTTACCTTTTGATGTGTGTGTGTGTGTGTGTGTGTGTGTGTGTGTGTGTGTATGTGTAGACAGGAAACGGGGTCTCACTGTATACACTTGGCTGACCAGAATGTACTCTGTAGATCAGGCTGGCTTGGATCCTCTCTTGCCTTTCCCCCCAAGTGCTGAAATCATAAGTTTGCTCTACCACACCTGGTAGTATATAGCAATATTGAATGGTTTTCATGTGCCAGAAACTCTTCTGGAGTCTTTATATTGTCTCAATTCCCTGAGGTTGACATATTATAAAACTAACTTACGGGATGATTAAATGACTAGCTCAAGGTCACACAATGAGGTGTGAAAAGTCGAAAAAGCATTCCAGCGTTCTTTATCCACTCTACTGTGTATCATGATTTTAAAACTGTCCAGTTACTCAGTGAAGCTATAGTATTCTTGTTTTACAGACATGGAAACAGAAGCTTATCGTGTTTAAGTAACTTGTTCTGGGTGGTAAATCTAGCAAGTGTTAAGGGAATTCTAAGCCAAATATGTTTAATTCTAAACACCCCTATTCTTTGCATGCTTCCATCTTGCTGCTTCAAAGTTTACAAAATTTTTTATGTGTATGGACGTTTTGCCTGCATGTATGTCTGTGCATCATGTGCACTCCTGGTTTCCATAGAAGAAGGTATTGGATCCCCTGAAATTGAAGTTACAGCCTGTTGTGGGCTGTTACATGGGTGCTGGGACTTGAACCTGTGTTCTGTGGAAGAGCAGCTAGCTAGTGCTCTTACTGTTGAGCCATCTCTCCAAACTGAAAATTTATACCATAATTTTTGATGAAAAGAGTAGGCTTGGTTATAAAGTATGCCTTTTTCCTTGTATAGCTTATAAAGAGAGCCTCAAAATAATTTGTGTTTGGGATCTGATCCAGGGCCCCATCATATTCAGCATGTGCACTTATCACTCAGCTACATCCCTAACCACCTCCAAAGAGAAGACTTACGTTTTGATAAGCTATCACTCACTAGTTACCAGATTATAGCCATATAAAATACTTTGTTACTATACATTATGCATACCTGTATATATACATATATATTTAAATAGGATATTGATTTTTAAATATATCAACTATATATTTAAAATATATGTGTAGAATAGCTCTAGAAACTGTCAGCTATTTTATTTTATTTTTATGACTTTATTGCAGTTTTTAATTACTTTTTTGAAAACAGTAAGCATCAAAATTTTTCTGTGAATGCATTAAACCTCTAAAAATAAGTCATGTAGGTAAATTGGCTTTGCTATCTAACTTGTATCAAACATCATTTAACATGGATACATTAAACTCTGAAGTTACCTTTTGCTTGTTTGCCTTTTGTCAGAAAGGAAACACTTGAAACATGCAGGAATTACTTTATTAAAACAATTTTAAGTATTTTTACCTCTTCTAAGAAATACCAAAACTGTGAGAAAATTTGAAATACTGGATTCCTTTTTGATAATGTTACATTTAGGTTATTTGCCTTCTCATGCTATCTTAAACAGGTGAAATGCGTACTTGTTTGTATATGACCATTGCTTAAAAAAAAAATCATATTGTTCCAGATACTTTAAATCCAACAATTTCTAAAGCAGTACTGCAAGCCAGAGCATGGTTTATGTTAAAATCTTAAGCTTTATGGTTGATATTTATGGTATTCGTTATTTTCAGTACAAAAAAAAAATACCCTTGAAATTAATCATAGCAAGGAAACATATCACTGAGTTATCCAACACTGCCACTTTGAAACCCTCTAAGAATTTTAAAGCTGGACTTCTTAAACTTTTTCCACTCATGAACCTTTTTTTGCCCAAGAAACTATTATATAACCTTGGGATATATAGGTATGTAAATCAAATATTTACTGCTAGTAAATTGTAAACATTGGGGCTGGAGAGATGGCTCAGCAGTTAAGAGCACTGGCTACTCTTCCAGAGGCCCTGGATTGGATTCCCAGCCTATATATATAACAACCATCTGTAACTCTAGTCCCATGTGGTCCAATACCTTCCTTTGGCCTAATGTGGATACCACAAGCATGTGGTGCACAGACATAAATGCAGGCAAATGCCTACACACAGAAAATAAATAATTTTAAAAATAAAATTATAAACCAAATTTAATTTAAAACAGTTCTTTGGTATATATACTATTTCCCCACCTGTTAAAGACTAAAGCAAATTTGCATACTAAAGTGATAAATATATAATTCTTGTTTTTTGTTGTTTTTTTTTTTCACAGAAGGGATTAAATCTTGCTTGAATATTTGATACTACAGGATGTAATGTCTTCAGGCTTGTATTTTTTGTTTTGTTTTTACTTTAAAGACAAGGTCTCACTATGTATTTCTACCTGACCTGGGATTCATTATGTAGACCAGGCTGGCCTAAAACTGCTTGCCTCTGTCTGCCTCTGCATCCTGAGTGCTGGTATTAAAGCTGTATATTACCATGCAAACCCCTCTGCAGCTTTTTTAAGAGTTGATCAATATTTTGATACTCACACATGCCAAGAGCACCGCCTCACATAAATATGTAGTACAGAATGGTAGAAGTATGTTTAGGGTCAGTTGTTGGAAATTTGTTCCTAGTTCCAAGACAAAAAAAAAAAAAAATCATAGAATGACTAGTACCAAACTCAAGGTAGCAACTCAAATAGTAATTTTTAAAATCTAACATGCTAACTACGTTAGACTGCGATCAAAGATAAACTAATTTGCTATGTACAAACTGAGGAAGGTGGTATGAAAGTATTAGAAGTCTTTGTTTTCCATGGTCAAAGCAATAGTTTTTATACCACAGAAGACTTTAGTGCTTGAGTCATTCAGAGTCAAGGCCACAGTGAAGTCAAGGGAAGCGACATAGGTGAGCACCTCAGGAAACACCTCCAATGGCATCCACATGTGGTTTTGAATTCATCTTTGGTTGCTGTGTGGACAGAAACCTTTTATGGTTGCTAAATATTGTTGCTAAAATTTTCACAGCGCCCATATTCAGTTCCCTGACTCCTTATGGAGTCACAAGGAGCCACAGTTAAGGAAGCTACTTAAAACATTTTAATTTTTGCCGGGCAGCGATGGCGCACGCCTTTAATCTCAGCACTCGGGAGGCAGAGCCAGGCGGATCTCTGTGAGTTCGAGGCCAGCCTGGTCTACAGAGGTTGAGTTCCAGGACAGCCACCAAAACTACACAGAGAAACTGTGTCTCAAAAAAACCAAAAAAAAAACAACAAAAAACAAGAATAAAAAAAAAAAACAAAAACATTTTTTTTACTTGCCTTTATATGATAATATTATGGTTTACCAATTTCAGCTAAAGAAATTGATCATCTAGGTATAGGCTGTATATATAGAGTTCAGTTTTTCCTTGGTAATGGCCAAGTTGAAATTTTAGGTGGGCTAAATTAGGCATAGCTCAATATAAGTAATAATTCTGTACTTTTTTAAAAAATAAAAAATGATACAAAGGACATTTTTTCCAGGGTTCTGCTTATGCCTTAGAAGACAACTTGAGATTGAAAGCTGAAATATAATAAGAGAAAAGAACAAGAAGTACTATATCCCACAACCTCTGTCCAGGTTATCCTGAAAGCCATATATGACCTTCTTATTCTCTGCCTGAGTGAAATTTTTGCATAGCATGTGGAATATAGGTACAGAAAAGTCCAAAATACTACTGGTAGGAAGTCAGTGACATTATCCATGGAAATGTTTGTCTAGTGTTCCCACTTGTCCACACATACTTTGCTTTTCAAAATGTTAAGTGAAAAGTAAAACATCTTGTGAACATTCCCTTGATCATTTCTTCCATTTCACAACATTTGTACAGCTTATAACATCTGTAGAGAAAATAATTTGTTCCTGTATCCATTCACCCTATGGTGATGTCTTCCTGCTTTAGGCATTTGGTAAAGTTTTGTGGAATTTAGTTGAAATTGAGCTGCATCTGTGATTCCTCCCCATCTCCCCTTTTCTCTTTTTCCTTTCCTCTTTCCTTTCCCTTTCCTCTAAGCACTAAACTGCTGAGATACAGCTCTTGCCGTGGACAGTTCTTAAAGATCTGTTTCTAAATCTACAAGTAGCAATGGCAAGTTTTATTTCAGTCGGTTTCAAAATACAGGCATCCTTAGGACTGCACTGTAATAGAACTTGCATATAAAAATGAATCAAATAGAAATTACAGAATTCCTTTTTCAGCTCTCAGGACTGTACAGTATAAGAAACATTTTTCCCCTTTGATTCTAGTCCTTTAGTTGGAATAATTTAGTAGGGTTTATTATAAGAAAGTAGTTATCTCATTACTTTGTTTTAATCTTAACATAGTTTTAAAGTTTTCTTTACTAACTCAACTATTAGGTGTAATGTGTATTAGGTTGTGATGAGAAATGCATTACTGCATATAAAAATGCTGCTCAACTAAAATGGTGATCTGATAGCTGCATTCAAAAATTAAGTTAAATTTATTGAGGTAATTTGTGCTGTAAAAGTCATTGTTGGGTCCAGTTCTGTTGGGTGAGTTTTGGTGAACATTAGATCTTGTCACCTACCACTGTGACAGAGTATTTCTCTTAAAAGTACCCTTGTGTCTCTTTGTGAGTAGTTTCCTAACTCTCCTAACCGTTAGCAGTATGTCTGATACTGTTCTTACAGCTTTGACTTTTTCTAGAATATCAGATAAATGGAATCATACGGTATATAAAACATTGCATGTCTTGTTTCTTTCACTTAGCAGAAGGCTTTTGGGATTCATTCATGTTGTTTATGTGTATCAGTAGTTTATTGGTGAGTGAATTTTGAAGTTATGTTTAATGTACTCTGGTGATTTTCTTATAAAAGTATTATCAAGAACTAATACTTTAAACAGTGTGCATATTTTTCTCAGAGCTTAGTGGCTTTATTACTGAATGTTGTACTTGTGCAGTTTTTACCCATTACCACCTCAAATCTAGCATAATTGGCATTATTATTAAATGGCATTTATTTATATTAGTACATGCTATTAGATTAAATACTTTACCAAATAAGTGAAGTAGACATTACTCTTTCTCATTATAGGGAAAATAATTAACATCATGTATTTGAAATTTTTAGCATGTAGGCTCTAGAACAAGAAATAAGGAATGGTGTAGTAATTAAATTAACTAATTAACTAAATTAACTAATTGAATTTGCTGTTTATGTTTGTTTTTAAAAGACTTTTATTTTATTTATGTATTTATTTTGTGTTTGCTTGCATGTATGTGCACCATATGCAAGTTGACTCCAGAAGAGGATATTCAATATCCTGTAACTGAAATTACAGACAGTTGTGAGCTGCCATGTGGGGCTGGGAATCAAACCCAGGTCCTCTACAAGAGCAGCTAGTGCTATTCACTTCTGAGCTATCTCTTGAGCCAATTGGTTTGTTTTGAGACAGGGTTGTTAGTTACTGTGTTGTTCTGGCTGACCTGGAACTCAACATGTAACCCATGCTGACCACAAACTTAAGCAATCCTCCTGCCTCACTTCTCAAGTGCTGGGATTATAGCCACTACCCACCACACTGATAGCTTACATTTTGTTTAAGTTTAACGTTTATAAATGCATATTAAAAATAATGCGCATGTTACAGTGAAGAACGTCTATAGTCTTCCTGTAAAGATAAAAGCTGGAGGAATGGTGTTGTTTACTGAAAAGTGGAGGAAGATAATGATACAAGTTGTTCTCTATTTATTTTATTTGACCTCCCCATCCCAACTCTGGTTTTGAAATAGTTTCCTCTTTGGGGTTTAGGAATCCTCTTGTTATTTTTCTGTGTCTTTCTCCTCTATTTAAAAAAAAAAATGATTTATTTTTATTTATGTGTATGTGTGTAGGTATATACATGTGCATGCAGTTTTCACAGAGGCCAGAAGAGGAGCTGGAGTTACAGGCAGTTGTGAGCCATCAAACATGGGTGCTGGGAACCAAACTCAGGTCTTCTACAAAAACAGCAAGTGCTCTTAACTGCTGAGCCATGTCTCTAGCTTCTGCCCTCCCAATTTTAGACTCTGTGTGTGTGAGGGGGTGGAGAGGGGTGAGAGAGAGGAGAGGGAGGGAGAGACAGACAGACAGACAGACACACGCTGGCTGGCTGGCGGACTGACTGACTGACTGACTGACTGACCGACCGACTGTGTAGTTCAGGCTGATCTTGAACTCATATCCTCCTGTTCCAGGCTTCCTGGTTGATGTAGTTGCAGGTTTTATGCCTCTGTTCCACATACTTTTGGAATCTTTGGCTAAAGAGTTCTTAGGACTGAGAAGATGGCTCAGTCAGTAAAGTGCTTGTGGTTCAAGCATGAGGACCTTGGCAAAACATGTCTGTCTGTAATTTCAGCACTAGGAAGGCTGGAGCTCACTGGCTAGCCAGTTAAGTAAACTCAGTGAGTTCAAGGTTAGTGAGAGACCCTATCTCAAAATGTAAAGTGGAAAGCTACTGAAGAAGACACCCATCTTCGAACTCTGACTTCCATGTGCATGTGTATGCACATATATACACACATACATGAGCAGGTACACGGATACACACAGCGCGCGCGCACACACACGGAGTTTTCCTCTGCCTACCCCTTTAAATATTTTTATCCTTCAACCTTGGTTCGCGTGATTTATTACACACTACCTATATACTGATGACTCACAAATTTATTTCTTGATTTTGGCCATTTTGACTAGGGTGAGATGTAACCTCAAAGTAAGTTTTAGCTTCTATTTCTCTGATGGCTAATGATATAGAACACTTGTTTATTAGCAATTCATATTCTTTTTGTGAATTCTCCTTTCAGATGTATAGCCTATTTTTTTTTTATTGGTTTGTTCCAATATACATTTTTAAAAGACAAATTGATAGGCTCCAGCCTCAATGAGCTGCATAATCCGTCTGTGCATACTAGGAATTGGAAGGTATTGGCGATGAAAGAGGAAGTGTTTCTTATAGCTTTAAATCTTATCTAATCACTCTTGGTTCTAGTGTTGTCAGGGTTCCCTGTACTGCCCTCTGTCTTCAGATGGAAGAGTCTCAAACCTGGAATTAAAGTGGCTCAATTATAATAAACTTACAGCTGCTTTAGGGCAAACTTCAGTGCCTGGATCTCTAGTATGTTAACTAATTGTGTTGTTACCTATAGTAATTACATGCTTTTAACAAACCTGATATTTTTTTCTTTCTTTTTTTTTTTCTTTTAAATTTGTTCTTTGAGAATTCTCAAACCCTTTCTTTTCTCCTTTTTTTTTTCCTTCGGAGCTGAGGACCGAACCCAGGGCCTTGTGCTTGCTAGGCAAGCGCTCTACCACTGAGCTAAATCCCCAACCCCCAAACCTGATATTTTTAATCTAAAGATACTTTCATGTTTTTAACAAAATATTTGTAATGGTTCAGTAGCTGTCCGTTCCCTGAGTTTTCTTACAAGCCAGAACTGCGTATAGTATTCTGGTGTGGCAGGCAAGGCTCAATTGTAAATTTGCTGCTAAACTCTTCCAAGAATATTAACATTGAAGATTTCTCAATGTGTTTGGCTTTTCATTTTAGGAGAAATTTAAGAATTCCTTATGCTATTTTGAAAATATGGAACTTTATAGTTAAAATTTTATTTTCCTAGTAGATTATTCAATAACAATAGTTATATAAGTACATGTAACTATATTTTATATATATGTGTGTAGTATGAACATACATACATATTGTTGTTTTAAGAACATATCATAAAGGCTTTCTTAGTTTTTTATGTTTTATTCATAGTATTTCAGATGTTACCTATTAATTTGTTATAGATGAACCATAGCTTTTCATTCTACTACTGGATATTTTATTTGCTTTTACTTTTTTTTTTTTTTTTTTTTTTAAATTTTGAGGCAGAGAGCATCTTTATCTGTCCAATTTGGGATGGGGGGACCCCATTTTCAGGCCTTTATCCATATAGAGTAGAGTCCAGTAACCACAAAGTTAAAAGGTTTGAACATTTTTATGGCTCTTTATATGGAGTTCCAATAATAGTTTGCCCTGCCATAATCTATTTTCCTTGATGTCTTGATTTAAAGAGAAAAATAATTTTACTTTCCATGTAGAATGCTCCGATTCTATTAAGATTATTTTTAGGTCATTTAAATTTTTCTCTCCTCCCAATATTGTGGCTGTTTTCAATATTTAAATTATTTTGATGGTAAAAAATCATGGCTTTTCAAACTATACATATCATTTGGAGATATGCAGTGAAATTTATGTAAGATCTAATCTAGTTACTAGCCAAGCAATAGGTAGGCCAGTTATTAACCCAAATTCATTTCTTCTATAAATTATCTCAGGCTTTAGGAGTCTTTGGACTAGTAAAGCAAGACAAATTGAATGAGTTAGATTCCAAAATAAAAGTGCTATTGTTAGGAATATAGTTGATTTTTAAGGGATAATCAATCTTTTATTTGCCTAAGTAGTAAAGAAATTCAGAACTGTAATGTAGTGGACACAGAAACCAGTTTCTAGATAAGACCTATTACTTAGTCTTTTTATTTTTAATTTTTAAATTATATTTATTTAGTGCCTACATGTACGTGTGTGTTTGGGCACTCATGTGCTATGGCGTGTGTACATGATCATCTCGGAGGAATTCATTCTCTCCTTCAGTCTTTGGGTCCCGGGTTTTTAATTTAGGTGGCCAGGCTTGATCTTACAAAACCACGTTAGTTAGTCTTAATTTTCGGAATACAGAATGTTTAGGGTGCTATGTACATGGCTTTGATCTAGTTTCCATTCTTCTGGTCATCAAACATTGGGTGTATTTTCTGTTTCAGCTCAGAAACTGCTGACATTGGAAATGGTGAAATAAAAGCCTTCATCCTATCCACTATGATCTTAGAGTCTAATAGAGTTTATAGATAGATGAGTAATGGTCATTTTGTAGGTGCTGTAGTGCTGTGATAAGGATCAACAGAGAAAGTTCAGTAGGCGCATGGGGGGGGGCAGGGGGATACTGTTAGAGAACCTAGTTCACAATAGTGTGGTAGGAAAGGAAGCGAGGAAAGCCTTTCTAAGGAGGGATGCTATGTAATCCATAGGCTTTAGTCAGACTTGTGAGCCTGCAGCAATAGTTGGATTTTGGAAACCATGATGGCACAGGCTTGAAAAGGTGGTGAAAAAAAGATTTAAAGCCACAGAAAGGGCAGGACACAGATTGTAGAGAAATGTGTCTTCCTGGAGCTGGGGGCATGGCTCAGTGGGTTAAGGACTTGCTGTGTGCTAGTATGAGGACCTATGTTCACCTTCTCAACATACACTTTAAAGCTAGCAGCACTGGTGTGCACCTATTACCTCATCACTGACAGGGTAGGAACAGGTGGATCCTGACCCTGGTAGCTCACTGACCAACCAGTTTAGCTGAATCAACAGGCTCCAGGGTTAATGAGAAACCCTGCCTCAAAAAACAAGGTGTAGAGTAATAGAGGAGCCTCAGACCTCCACATATGTATGCATGGGTGAAGTGCTCCCCACACACCACATGTAACACACACATTGCTATGAATAGTGTGTTTTCCTTTAAAGGTAATAGGATAGGAAAATTATTGAGTCACCAGTTGCAGTTTTTATTCTTTAAGTCTTGATTAGTAGTGAGAAGAAAAGATGTCATGGAGGCTAATGAGAGTTGATGAGGTGTTCAATTAAGATACTGAGAATGTAGAGAAGGAAACTCCCAGCAGGTATTAAGGCATTCAGTAATCATGTGTAGGTAGAATGGGTAATGGAGAATAAAGGCAGTTAAAGATGTTTTCTTTTTTTTTTTTTTTTTTTTTTCTCCAGTCGATGGAAGGGGAGGTTATTTGGTCCCGGGGTCATGGGCCAGGTACGGCCCCAGCTTTATTTGACCTTCTTCTTGGGGCGCAGGTTGTTGGTATGGCCGCACTTCTTCTTGCGGCAGTTGACCGCACGGGGGTGCAGGCGTGCATAGCACTTGCGGCAGATCATCTTGTCACAGTTGTACTTCTGGGCGAGCTGACGAAGGGACGGCTCGATGATGCCACCACGCAGGCGCAGCACCAGGTGCAAGGTGGACTCTTTCTGGATGTTGTAGTCCGACAGGGTGCGGCCATCCTCCAGCTGCTTGCCGGCAAATATCAGCCTCTGCTGGTCTGGTGGGATGCCTTCCTTATCTTGGATCTTGGCCTTGACATTCTCGATGGTGTCACTGGGCTCGACCTCAAGAGTGATGGTCTTGCCCGTCAGGGTCTTCACAAAGATCTGCATGCTGGCGTCTGCTGCTCGGCCGCCTCGTTGAAGAGAAAAAAGATGTTTTCTTAATTTCCAAGTTTCATACATATGGACATTGGAGTTTGAAATACAAGTTCAATCAGCTTTGGCTGTCTATGAATAAAAATGTAGTTTATCAAAATGTGTATCACTTTACATATTCTGGAGGGAATGGATTTTGAAAAATTTAGTGGCTTGGCCAAATGTGGATATGAATGACTATTTGAAACTTACTTTGAAGGCTGACCTTTCCAGTCTTCATATAATGTTAAGAGCATTATGGTAGGCTGCACTTATATTTATATTTTTTATCCAGTATGGTTTAAATTATAAAAAGATAATAGTACCATATTTTCCTAATGCTTAATTTCCCAGTATATTGACTATATTGGCATGCATTTAGCATCCCTGGTATATTTGTTTACATAGCATAATCTCAAAAGTGCCCTTCCATTTTTACTAAATCATACATATAATGAAATAGTATAGTGAGAACTGTTACTTAGTTTATAAGGGGTGTCTTAATCACTTTTCTATTTCTGTGAACAGACACCGTGACCACGACAACTCTTATGAAAGAAAGCATTTAATTGGGGCTTGCCTACAGTTTCAAAGGCTTAGTCCATTACCATCATGGTGGGGAGCATGGCAGCAGACAGGTGCTGGAACAATAGCTGAGAGTTACATCCTGATCTGTAGGCAGAGAGAGCGATTGGACCTAACATTGGGCTTTTGAAACCTCAAAGCCCGCCCCCCCCCCTCTATATCCCCCCCCCCTCCACCCCCCCCCCCCCCCCCCCCCCCCCCAGTGACACACTTCCTCCAGCATGGGCACATCTACTCCAGCTAGGCCACACATTCTAATCCTTCTCAAATAGTACCACTCCCTTATGACTAAGCATTCAAATATAGGAGCCTATGGAGGCCATTCTTATTCAAACCACCACAAGGGGATTATCTTTACAATCATAATTAAAATGTCAGTAGCTTTTCAAAAGTTTTAAATACAGGAATAATTATAAAACAATCAAACAGATTCATCAGAAATAATTGAGCAGTTGATTTTAACATGGTTTTAACATGGCTCCTTCAATGTTTTTAAAATTCATTTTTATTTATGTGTATGTGCATGTGCCTGCTTGTCTGAATATGTGCCATATGTATACAAGTGCCTGCAGAGGCCAGAAGAGAATGTGTGTCAGATCCCCTGGAACTGTTGTGAGCCATCTGCTACAGGTGCTGGGAACTTAACACAGGACCTCTAAGGAGCAGCAAGTGTTCTTAACAACTGAGCCATCTCTCCAGCCCCATGTGGCACCTGATTTTATAAAACTCACCTGAAAAGTATAAAAGAGTAAGGAATCATGTGAGAAGCTAGTGATAGAAGGGAGAGATGTGTTTATTTTTGAAAAATGGAGAGGGAATTGTTTGATATTCTTAGGCCATCAAATTGAGAAAGGAATTAGGTAGCAGGCACTGTAAGTGCAATTGGAAGGAAACTTGTGAAAAAAATAACAACATGAAAACAAGCAAGTGTGTGCAGAATAAAACTTAAAAAATTGGAACGGATTGGTATGTTCCTGAAAGTATCTTATATTTTAAAAGAGTATTCTAAATAATCAGGTGTATCTCACATAACAGATATACACTGCTTAAAAGTACCCGGACTGCATAGAAGCACGCTGTATATATATTGAGACTAATTCTTTAGCAAGTATTTGTTCTTTTGGTCAGTTGACAGCAAACTTTCTGAATGTTACTTGAAAATATATTGTTGCACATACTTTCAACAAATGTGCTATTTTGTGACACTTTAATGGATTATTAGAGAGGAAAGTATTTGATGAGAATTGATTAAATTCTCCAGGCATGGTGCCATGTGCCTTTAATCCTAGTACTCTGGAGGCAGAGGCAGGCAGCTCTCTAAGAGTTCAAGGCCATCCTAGTCAATAAAGTGAGTTCTAGGCCAACTGAGGCTACACAGTGAGGCTCTGTCTTAAAACAAAACAAAAGTAATTAAATCAACTTAAGTTACTCTAATATTGTGTTAGTACTCTTTACAACACAGCTTAGCTATTATACCCTAGATAGAATATCCCAAGTAATAATCACTTATGTAAGGTTTGACTTTAACTCATATCTAATATAAATATGCCTCCCAAGGTGGTATTATATTCTCACATACGTATTTTCAGTAATCTCAAAAATGGACAGCTGTGTCCACTACACTTGATAATTCATTTTGTAAGTTTGTGGCTTTTTAATTTTTAATTAAAACATTTACATCCTGTTTTTCCCATCTATCCTCCTTCCTTCTTCCTATCATGACTTTATGGGTTTATTTTTTCATTACTAGGAAAGGTGACATCACAGTCATCTACTCATCCCACCCACCCACCCCCACCAAGATTAAAATACTTCCTGTTTTTGCCTGAGATAGAATTTAGGTTATAGGCTAGCATGTGGCTAGTTATACCCACATTTTCACATGAGTGCTGTGTATTTGAATTCCAGTTCATGCTGCTCAGCAAGTACTCTTCCCACTGAGCCATCTCCCCTGCCTCAAGATTGCATTCATTTTTGTGGCTGAATAGTATTATATAGTATGGATATGCCACATTTTACTTAGAACTTATCACTTAGACAAAAATGAACATTTGAGTCATTTTTGCTTTCTGGATAATTAAATAATGTTGATATAAAATTCATGTGCACATTTATGAATAGATCTGTGAATGTACACCTCAGTTTTCCTGGATACATATATAGAAGAGGAACTTTTAGGTTGCACAATAGCAATAAAAAGAGTTTAGCTCTTTGACAAACTATCAAACTGTTAGTTTGTTTCCTGTTGTAGTTGCATCATTTTACATTTCTGTTAGGATTCTAATTTCCTTACATTTTTGCTGGTACTTTTGCTGGTATTTTGGACTCAGTTTTATTACTTTAATCTATGTGTCTATCCTTATGGATGTCTTTTATATTTATAGGAATTTTAAGGTCAAATCAATTTTTACAAAATATGCAGCTGTGATTTGGTTATGGATTTGTTATCTGTGGATCTGTTTGGGGGAAGAGTGTCATTACAATGGGAAGTCTCCCATCTGTGAGCACAGGGGGGATGGCTTTCCTTCTTTTAAGCCTTAATTTCTTTCAGCTTTTTTTTTTTTTCAGTTGGAAATGTGTTGTACTTCTTTGCCTGCCAGCAGTAGTTGAGGCAGTTTTCTTGTTTGCCCAATCCTACTCCTTTATAACCTGAACAAACTTGTGCACATGAAGAGTAAAATTAGATGGCTTGTGGAAAAAATTGTAGCCACTCAGTTAGGTCAGCATGGTCATTTGCTGTTACTTGAATATAACATAGAACTCCAGTATTTAAAAGCAATCTTTGTTGTCTGTAATAAGCTACCACAAGTGTTTGTTGCAAGAATAGGTAAGTAACTAAGTGACAGACACATCCAGCAAAGATGTCCAGCTGACTAGCAGATAGGGAAATAAAGTGTAAAACTCTGGCTAGGCTATAATATGTTCTGTTGATCAAGGATTAAATTAAATGAAAAATCTTTACTCAAAGTCCAAGAGCAAGTTTTTGTTTCCATTCTCAATGATATTGCTGCTCTTATCACTGACCTTTAAATTTGTAATAGAGAAAGTGATCTCCTTTTAAACATTTGTCAACTGTGTGTGTTTTACATGTTTGTTATTCATTCTCATATTTAATACTCTTGAAAAAACTCAGGAATACAATTTTTATTTTATTGATGAAGAAATGATAGCTTAGGATATTAGTAATTCACTAAAGGTACGGCTTGAAACAAGAGGAGGAGTTTGAAGCTAACTTATTTAGATTCTAAAATCTAGCCTTTAACTTGTAGTTGCTATACTATTACTGCTTCTCCATTACCTTGAAGGAGCTTGTGCCAAAGTTGGTTGTATTAAACATAGTACTCTTTGGATCCTTAAGCCACATTAAATAAAATTTAATGCAGAATTTAAAATCAGAGTTTGATTTTTTTTTTTTTTTTTTTTTTGGTTTTTCGAGATAGGGTTTCTCTGTGTAGCTTTGCGCCTTTCCTGGAACTCACTTGGTAGCCCAGGCTGGCCTCGAACTCACAGAGATCCGCCTGGCTCTGCCTCCCGAGTGCTGGGATTAAAGGCGTGCGCCACCACCACCTGGCCAGAGATTGATTTTATTTAGAAAACTTTCACATTGTTGTATTTCAATCATCAGATAAAAGATTTGCCCATTGTTTTAATACTGTTGAATTAGTCAGGATTTCAAGTGTTCTTCATTTTCTCTTTGAGAATTGGGCACTTGAAACTCAGAGTCAAGATTTGCAACTAGAAGTCAATAACTTGGTAAAGAAGTTCTAGGAGATCATTTTTTATGGTTTTAGGAAATTAAGAAAGGAATAGGTAAAAATTAAGAGTTTTCTCTGTGTTGAACATTTCTGTATACTTACATCTTTCTTGCATAAGAATGTAATATAGCTAGGTGGTGGTGACCCACACCTTTAATCCCAGCACTTAAGAGGCAGAGACAGAGGTAGGTGGATCTCTGCAAGTTTGAGACCAGCCTGGTCTACAGTGCAAGCTCCAGGACAACCAGGGCTACACAGAGAAATCCTGTCTTGAAAAACCAAAAAATAAAAAAATGTAATATAATTGTCTTAAATGTACTTAAAGATTAATAATTGTTGTAGGTTTTTTGTTTGTTTGTTTTTATTTTTTTTATTTTTTATTTTTTATTTTTTTTTTGAGACGAGTTTCTCTGTTTAGTCCTGGCTGTCCTGGAACTTGCCCTGTAGACCAGTCTGGCCTTGAACTCAGATCCGCCCTACTCTGCCTCCAGAGTGCTGGGATTAAAAGTGTGCACCACCACCACTCTGTTCTGGGTTTTTAATTGCATCTTGAGGAAAGTTTCATATTTTGCTTTATCTGTGCCATACCTTCCCTTGGGAATCTCAGATTCAGTAGAAACCATTCTTACTGAATTTGGTTTGTTGAATGTTTGAATGCCTTGAACTTTATAGAAGAAAATTTAGCTTAAAGAAGTTCCCAAAACTTTGGGTGTCATGGTCCCATAAAATTTAATTTTTAGCCATAAGGTGGGTAGCTAAGCATGTAGTTTTCTGAGTAGCTCTAGTGACCTGGAACCATTAAAGGTGGATAAGAACTAACTCCCAATGGTTGTCCTTTGAGCTCCACATGCTTGCCATGATATATATGTGCCTGCCTGCATATATATACACACCGTAAATACATAATAATGATAAATAAATCAGTCCAGTTTGTTAAAAATGAATTTTAAGTAGGTTTAAAATAATTGATGATGAACTTCCTCCAAAGCATTGTTTTCTAAATCTTATCATAGAGGCTCCCCTGATTTTTTTTTTCCCAGTTTTAAACGTCAGTCATCCTTTCTGTGATTATATACTTAGTCATTTCAGGCAACCTGTTTTTCTTTGTTTTTTCATTAATTACTACATATTCCATTCTTTATCTCGTTTGCAATATCTCCTTCACTGTAAATTACCTTCTTAGTTATTGTTTTTATATTTTATGTCCAAAATGAATTAAGCCTTTTCCTCTGTTACCGAGTATTACTTCTTTTTTTAAATGTATATATTACTCTGTGTGTGTGTGTGTATGTGTGTGTGTGTGTGTGTACACCACTGTGTGCCTGGTACCTCAGAGGTCCGAAGAGGGTGTCAGATCCCCTGGAACAGGAGTTACAGATGGTTGTGAGCTACCATGTGGGTACTGGGAATTGAAGTTAGATCCTCTGCAAAAGTCCCAAGTGTTCTTAACCCCAAGCTAACTCTACAGCCCTGTTATGAATAATACTTCTTAAGCATACATATATGCAGAGTTGAAAAACCTGCTAGTACTCAAATAACATCATCCTAGATTGTATCATCAGGTAAATGGATTAGAACTTGTTTTCAGTATTCTTTTCTTCTTTAAATAATGTCATAGAGTAGGGGTACTTCATGCCTTAGTTGATAATTACATTAGTAATACTTGTATTTTGTTTATAGAATGCATAATGTTCTAAATGATCTTTATGATTTAGAAAGCAGAAAATATATTAGGCTGGAATAAGTGCACATTGCCCTGTTATGGAGGGGAGCCATAACCAGTGTAGTGGTTACAGTCAGACTAACCATTGCTGCTAAGGAGTCGCAGGCTGTTGGAGCCTCAAGTAAAACTAGTTTTTCTAAGTCTATCAAAATCTGCCTTCAGTGGTGGATTTGAACCCAAAATGACAAAAC
>CABHPH010081464.1:5644-17469 GCA_902168325.1 Peromyscus nudipes | reverse complement strand
TTTTTTGTTTTTCCATATGAAGTTGAATATTGTTCTTTCCAGGTCTGTGAAGAATTGTGTTGGGATTTTGATGGGGATTGCATTGAATCTGTAGGTTGCTTTCGGTAAGATTGCCATTTTTACTATGTTAATCCTACCTATTCGTGAGCACGGGAGATCTTTCCATTTTCTGATATCTTCTTCAATTTCTTTCTTCAGGGACTTAAAGTTCTTGTCACACAGGTCATTCGCTTGTTTAGTTAGAGTTACCCCAAGGTATTTTACATTATTTGTGGCTATTGTAAAGGTTGATATTTCTCTGATTCTTTCTCAGCCCATTTGTCATTTGTATATAAGAAGGCTACTGATTTGTTTTAGTTAATCTTGTATCCTGCTACACTGCTGAAGGTGTTTTTGAGCTGTATGAGTTCCTTGGTTGAATTTTTGTGGTCACTTATGTATACTATCATGTCATCTGGAAATAGTGAAAGCTTGACTTCTTCCTTTCCAATTTACATCCCCTTGATCTCCTTATGTTGTCTTATTGCTCTAGCTAGAACTTCAAGTACTATATTGAATAAGTACGGGGAGAGCGAACAGCTTTGCGTCGTTCCCGATTTTAGTGAAATCACTTTGAGTTTCTCTCCATTTACTTTGATGTTGGCTGTTGGCTTGCTGTAAATTGCCTTTATTATGTTTAGGTGTGTTCCCTGTATTCCTGATCTCTCCAAGACATTTATCATGGAGAAGTGTTGGATTTTGTCAAAGGCCTTTTCAGCATCTCATGAAATGATCATGTAGATTTTTTTCTTTCAGTTTGTTTATATGGTGTATTACTTTGACAGACTTTTGTATGTTGAACCAGCCTTGCATCTCTGAGATAAAGCCTACTTGATCATGGTGGATAATGTTTTTGATGTGTTGTTGGAGTCATTTTGCCAATATTTTATTGAGTATTTTTGCATCAATGTTCATGAGGGAGATTGTTCTCTAGTTCTCTTTCTTTGTTGCATCTTTATGTGGCTTGTGAATCAGAGTAATAGTAGCCTCATAAAAGGAGTTTGGTAATATTCCAAACTGTTTCTATTTTGTGGAACAATTTGAAGAATATTGGTATTAATGCCTCTTTGACAATATGGTAGAATTCTAAATTGAAACCCTCTGGTCCTGGGCTTTTTTTGGTTGGGAGACTTTTAATGACTGTTTCTATTTCTTTAGGGGTTATTGGTCTATTTAAATAGTTCATCTGGTCTTGATTTAACGTCGGTATGTGGTACCTATCCAGAAAATTGTCCGTTTCTTTTAGGTTTTCCAATTTTGTGGAGTACATGTTTTTGAAGTATGACCTGATGATTCTCTGGATTTCCTCATTGTCAGTTGTTACATCTCTCTTTTCATTTCTGATTTTATTAATGTGGACACTCTCTCTCTGCCTTTGGGTTAGTCTGGATAAGGGCTTGTCTATCTTGTTGGTTTTCTCAAAGAACAACTCTTTGTTTCATTGATTCTTTCTTTTGTTCTCTTTGTTTCTATTTTATTGATTTCAGCTCTCAATTTGATTATTTCCTCGCATCTAATCCTCCTGGGTGACGTTGCTTTTTCTTGTTCTAGAGCTTTCAGGTGTGCTGTTAAGTCACTAATGTGAGATTTCTCCATTTTCTTTATGTGGGCATTTAGAGCTATGAATTTTCCCTTTAGCACTGCTTTCATAGTGTCCCATAAGTCTGGGTATGTAGTACATTCATTTTCATTGAACTCTAGTAAGTCTTTAATTTCTTTCTTATTTCTTCTTTAACCCATTGGTAATTCATTTGAGCATTATGCATTTTCCATGAGATTGTAGGCTTTCTGTAATTTTTGTTGTTCTTGAAATTTAACTGTAAACCATGGTGGTCTGATAGAATATAGGAGGTTATTCCAATTTTTTTGTGTCTGTTGAGATTTGCTTTGTGACCGAGTATGTGGTTGATTTTAGAGAAGGTTCCATTGGGTGCTGAGAAGAAGGTATTTCGTGTTAGGGTGGAATGTTCTGTAGATATCAATTAAGTCTATTTGAGTCATAACATCAGTTAAGCCCCTTATTTCTCTGTTAAGTTTTGATTTTACAGATTTGTCTAGTGGTGAGCATGGGGTGGTGAAGTCTCTCACTATTAATGTGTTTGGTTTGATGTGTGATTTAAGCTTTAGTAATGTTTCTTTATTCATATGTGGGTGCCCTTGTATTTGTGGTATAAATGTTCAGAATTGAAACTTCATTTTGGTGGATCTTTCCTGTGATGAGTATGTAATGCCCTTCTCAATCTCTTTTGCTTGATTTTAGTTTGAAGTCTATTTTGTTAGATATTAGGATAGCTACACCAGCTTGTTTCTTAAGTCCATTTGATTGGAAAGACTTCCCACCCTTTTACTCTGAGGTAGTGTCTATCTTTGAAATTGAGGTGTGTTTCTTGTATGCAGCAGAAAGATGGGTCCTGCCTTCATATCCATTCTATTAGCCTGTGTCTTTTTATAGGTGAATTAAGACCATTGATATTAAGGGATATTAATGACCAGCGATTATTAATTCCTGTTATCTTTTCGTGGTAGTGTGTGTGTGTATTTCTCTTCTTTGGGATTTACTGCTGTGGGGTTATCTATTGCCTGTCTTTTCATGGGTGTATCTGATTTTCTTAGGTTGAAATTTTCCTTCTAGTGCTTTCTGTAGGGCTGGATTTGTGGATAGGTATTGTTTAAATCTGGTTTTGTCTTGGAATGTCTCGTTCACTCTGTTTATGGTTATTTTAAAGTTTTGTTGGTTATGTTAGTCTAGGCTGGCATCCATGGTCTTTTAGTGTCTGCATTACATCTGTCCAGATCCTTCTGGCTTTCAAAGTCTCCATTGAGAAGTCGGGTGTTATTCTGATGCGTCTGCCTTCATAGTTCTCTTGGCCTTTTTCCTTAGCTGCCCTTACTATTCTTTCTTTATTCTGTATCTTTAGTGGTTTAATTATTGTGTGGTGAGGGGACATTTTTGCGGGGCACAGTCTGTTTGGTGTTCTATAAGTTTATTGTATCTTCATAGGTATTTCGTTCTTTAAGTTGGGAAAGTTTTCTTCCATGATTTTGTTGAATATATTTTCTGTGCCTTTGATTTGGTATTCTTCTCTTGCTTCTATCCCTATTATTCTTAGGTTTGGTCTTTTTATGGTGTCCAAGATTTCCTGGACATTCTGTGTTATGACTTTTTTGGCTTTGGTGTTTTCTTTTAATGATGATGTTTATTTCCTATATTGTATCCTCTACACCAGAGATTCTCTCTTTCGTCTCTTGTATTCTGCTAGTTACTTGCATCTGTGTTTCCTGTTTGTTTACTCAGATTTTCTATTTCCAGCATTCCTTCTATTTGTGTCTTCTTCATTGTTTCTATTGCCCTTTTCAGGTTTTGAACTGTTTCCTTCACATGTTTAATTGCTTTTTCATGGTTTCCTTGGCTTTCTTTAAGGGATTTATTGATTTCCTCCAATTTTTCATTTGTCTTTTCCTGAATTTCCTAATTGATTTCTTCCAATTTTTTTTGTTTGTCTTTTCCTCAATTCCTTTAAGGGAAGTTTTAATTTTTTCTTGAAAGGCCTCTATCATCTTCATGAAGCTATTTTTAAGGTCACTTTCTTCTGATTGTTCTACATTATTACATTAGGTCTTACTGTTAGAAGAGGGCTAGGTTCTGTTGAGGCCATATTGCTCTTTATGTTGTTGTATGTATTTTTGCATTGAAATCTGCCCATCTCTTCCTCTAATAGTTGCAAAAGGTGCCTGTGTCTGAGCAAGCTGCTATTGGTCCACTCTGTGCTTTTTGTGTCTGTGACTCAGGGGGTCCCATTGTTTCCAATCTTAGCTCTTTGTCTAATGGAGCTGGCAGATTCTGAATATCAGGGAGCTACACTTGGCCCAATGCAAGCTAGCTGATTCTGTGACTCATCTAGTTGCTCTTGGTCTTATCAGGGCTCTTGGTACAGTCAGAGCTGGTGGAATCTCTGTCTTAGGAAGCCTCTCTTGGTTTAGTGAGAACTGGCAGATTCTGTGTCTCAGGAAGCCACTCTTGATCCAATGAGAGCTGGTGGATTCCTTGTCTCAGCAAGTTGCTGGGGTTGTACGCAGATGGGTATTGGGTAGGGCTTGGGTCTTGTAGACTTCAGGGTCCGATGGGGGGGTTAGTGGAGAAGCCTGGCCCAGGGAAATTTTCCCTGCTAGCCAGCATCTAGGGAAGAGTTGTCTAGGGGTTCCTGGGCACTGTTTGTGTCCCAGGGCCTGGGTCCCAGAGGCAGGACTCTCTGGGAGGGAGGGGAGTCACTCACCTCCTGGTCCAATGGGAACTGGCAGATTCCTTGTCTCAGGAAGTTACTGGGATCCCAGGCACATGGGTATTGGAGTAGGGCTTGGGTCTTGTAGATTGCAGGGTCTGATAGGGGGTTAGGGGAGCCTGGCCATGGGGAGTTTTCCCTGCTGGCCAGCAACTCATGGAGTCTTAGTTTTGTGTTCAGAGAAGGTATTTGAGTAAGTGATGAGCAAATGATGGAAATATCCATGAATCCTCATATTTTACACAAAGATTTTAGTTTTCTTATACTGATGAATGAGTTCATCTTATGTAATCACTATAACACTAAGCTATATCCCCATCACAAATACCTATGTGTCTTGAAAGTCATTCTCAATCTAGCTTTAATTATGAGATATATGTAGTTCTTGGTTTTCTAGTAATAATTACATTTCAGAAAATACTAATAAGAAGGACAGTGTACACTACTCCATTGATCTACCTAGAGTTCGTTATTTGGTGTGTGTCTTTTGGGTTAATATACCTTTGTGAATAAATATATGCATATGTATACACACACACACACGTATGCAGTATGAATGGCATTCTCACATGATTGGATATACCATGTGAATTATAGTTTTCATTTTTTTTATTTCAGCAGGCCATGTAGGTTAGTTCCTTTTTTAATAGTCATGAGAAGTTTTATCACATTATTTTAGAAGTGATAATTTATTTGAGCATTCCTTTGTTTATTACCCTCATTTACATTATTCATAATATTTCTATATTACAAGCATGGTGAGTAACATGACCTTAGTGTGATATTGCCAACTCCCATGTCACTGTCAATTCCAAGCATTAAAATTTCTGGTCAACAAATATGAGCATTTCAGGATTTGATGGATATTATGAAATTGTTGTCCAAAATATCATAAAGTAGCTATTTCCACTATACTCATGGATCTCCAAGCTTTTCTTACTACTATCTACAGTGTTCAGAATAGTAATCTGTACATAGACCACTGAAATATCTCCATGTGGCAACAGGGACAAGGTATGAGAGCTCAGTGCTCTCTAAACCATGACTCATTCTGTTTTCTCGCCTTCCCTTGTATTGTCACTAATTCTATTCTTCTTTGATGTCTTCTTCAGATTTGCCAACATTAAGGAGTGCATATTGAAGTTAAGTTGCCTCCTTTGCGGTACATCTGCTTTGGTTTTTGAAATCATCCTTGCAAATAGCCGATGCTGGCGCCTTTGGGAATTCGACAACAAGGTGGTGCAGTTCGTGTCCATTGGACTCTGGGAAGCTTATTACACTCAGGACTTTAACATCTCAGGGTCTGTGACCAGGATGCTGGTTCACATCCCTATTGATTCAACCTGGAACAAGTCAACAGAATTTCAGTATTTACAAGTCCTGATAGTGTGGGCCATTTTGATGAAAACTTTAGTCGTGGTTTTCAGTTCAGTGGCCATTAAGATCAGCTCTATGAACAACCCATTCATTGAGATTCAGCTGTTTTGCTACAAGATGTCTGCCATAATTTTGTCTGTGAGCAGCATTTTTACACTTGTTGCTGTGATCTTGAACCACCTGGTAGATATCTATGGGCAAACCACACTTGACTTTCCACCTGACTTCCCCATTAAGAAGGAAGACATTATAAAGAAACACTGCACAAATGTGTTCCCAATGGGTGTGCTGACAGCCACGATGTCACTCTTTGGTGTCATTTTGTTCCTCTATGAGATGATCTCCTTGACAATACAGAGTCAGGTGAAGGCCCCACGTGCTTCCGAACTGGCTGAACAAAAGGCCTGAAGTGAGGGCTTTGGCATTTGTAACATCTGCCAGGAGAATCCTTGAAGAAATTGCCCATTTTCACACAGTACTATGCAATCACCAACTCATTCCAAATAAAATATCAACTTGGTGTCTGGGTTGTGTCTAAATTGTATATCCTCCCTTCCTGTCAAATACACTCCTTTCTTTAAATGTTTTCTCATTATAACCTCTGTGGGTGATGATCATGTCTTTGGATACTGCCAACAAGCAGTAGCAGGCAAGAGTACTGGTGAAATGCAAGTTGCTTAAATAAACATGACATATACAAGGTGAAAGAAGGTTTGTAAGTAAGCTGACACCTCAACACATACACAAGAACCCCACATTCCTGTGTGGAAACACTTAAGTACTCAGATCGCTGGAGGGTAGAGCTGGATGTCTCAGCCTTGGCACTGCTGGCAGCATGGGATGCTATCTTGGAGTAAGAAGGCAATGCTGCACACTGAAGGTGCCAGTGCCATCTGCAGCCTGTCTCTACTAGAAAGCAGTAACCATCTCCTAATTCCCTGGTTGTGAAGATCACAAAAGTTCAGGCATCTCCAATGTGCTCTGATGGGCCATGTGGTGTGCAGAAGACAGGACAGCTTGTCAGAGTTGGTTTTCTTGTTTTATCATCTCCACCACTGAGTTCAATCTCACATTATCAGGCTTGATGGCACACACAGTGAGCAATCTCACCAACCTCAAGTTTATTGCTTTTAAGATACAGTATTCTCCCCCTTGTTGCTATAAGATGAAGTTCATTTCATTATGCAAAACAAATTTATTCCATCTTTAAAACAGTCCCATGTTTCTTTGGGAGTTCAGTGTCTCCCAAAGACACTGGCAGGTTTTCAACACTGAGACCCTGGACAATCATAAATCGACTTCCATACTTCTAACATAAAATGGTACAGAATAAAAATTACCATTATAAAAGGGAGGAGTGGGGACACGGTAAGGGAAGAGTGTCTTGAATGAGGACCTAAACCCAAGAGGGCAAACTCTGAATCCAGAAGACAGAGTGGTGGTAAGCTAAGGCTAGTCGTGGCTATTCGCTATTTCTCTGATCTCTTTGGCTATTACCCCTGTATTTGGCTCTGTGTTTCTTATTTAATAATACTATTTAGAAATTTGTCTACAAGAAGCTCTATATTGTACCTGTCATCTAGTGATATGATGTTATCATTTTGGATTCAAGGGGCCTAAGGAACCCTGGCCTTCCAGTTTTACTGGCTGTAGCACTATAACCTTTCCTTCTTTCTCTCTTTCATTATCTTTTTTTCTTTCTTTTGATCTCTCTCTCTCGCTTTCTTTCTTTCCTTTTGTTTTTTTCGAGACAGGGTTTCTCTGTGAAACAGTCGTAGCTATCCTGGAACTCACTATGTAGACCAGGTTGGCCTCAAACTTACAGAGATCCACCTGCCTCTGCCTCCTGAGAGCTGGGATTAAAGGTGTGTACCACCATTGCCCAGCTTGTAGCCTCTTTCTTGAGCTCTCTACAGCATATACATGTAGCTTTCTATGGCAAGCACATCAAGGTCTTGGCTTTTCCAACATTCTGCTGTCTCCATTGAAGCATTGTGTTCATATTCACAGTTTCATGAAGGGGTCTTCTAGACTTCCTAGATGTTCTTCGTGGGTCTCCAGCCATAATATACATTACGTGACCTTAGGGGCTCTGAAACTGTGGGTCAAGATTCTATTTACCCTATAATATTGTGTTTGTGCTTACTGAAAATTCAGTACCACATGGAATATGCTGCCAAGCTCTTAGGCAGGTTGTGATGGAACCTGGCTGTGCTGGATAGTTTTTTTGTCAATGTGATGCAATCCTGATTCATCTGAAAAGAGTGAACCTCAAGTGGCCTTTAAGAAAGAGTGTGGAAGCTGGGTGAGGTGGTGCACACCTTTAATCTCAGCACTTAGGAGGGAGAGGCAGGTGGTTCTCTGTGAATTCAAGGCCAGCCTCATCTACAGAATGAGTTCCAGAACAGGCAGTGCTGCCTAGAGAAACCCTGTCTCAAAAAGCAAAACAAAACAAAACAGAAAGTATATGGATCATTCTCTTGAGTAATGATTAACCTGGGAGGATCTAGTCCAATGTAGGTGATACAGTTGTTCCTAGGTTGTATAAGAAAGCAAGCTGAGGTAGCCATGGAGAGCAACTCAGTGTTCCTTCATGGTCTGTGCTTCATTTCCTGTCTCCAAATTTCTGTCTTGATTCCTTACCTATGTGTTCTGTCAGTGATGGACTGTGAAGCTCTTGCTCTGTCTTTCTCTAAGGTGAACTTCCCCAGAATCAAACCCAACTGCAGTATCTCTGCCCTCAAAAGCCTACCTTGAGATGCTTAGTTCAGACATGGTCTTTACCTGGTGAGATTTACAGAATCTCGCCTGCCAGCCCAATCCACACCGTGCCAGGCCCAGAGGTGGTCACATGAATCCTTCATTTAACTGTAACTAGTGAATTGCCTAAGAGCCAGTTGCCACCCCCACACTCTAGATGAAGCCTATACATCAGCTTTGCTTGTAGAATTTCCCTGAACTTCTCCTGCCAGGACCATCTATAATCCCAGGCCTAAGTCCCATAATGCAGCTCCTGCACTTGGTATTTCTGTTTAGTTCCCCTATATCCCAGCCTGCCTATGCCATCTATACACACCAGGCCTATCTCCTATACACAGATCTTGTACCAACTTTGCTTGAAAGGTCCACAGCTATTCCCCTGCTTGTGCAATGTTTACCCTTTCAAGCCTGGTCCTAATCAGACAGCTCTTTCAACAAATTCCCTGGTAAGTTCCCCCAGTAGCAAGCCCAGATGTGCAATATGCCTACTAAGAGGCCTAGATAGCTAAATATGTATAGATCATGCCAAGTGTTTACTTTGTGAGGAAGTCTGAGCCTCCCCTGTCAGCACTATACCCAACTCCCCAGACCTTGAACAAGTCACCCTGGATTTCCCTATTTTGTACTCCCAGAACCAAGCCCACTCCTGCTGTCTGCACTCTCCTAGGCCTAACTCTGCATGTCTACATTGTACACCCCCTTTTTCTGATCATCTCCCCATAGCCTTTCCTGCAAGCATCATCACTTCATGTCCAGGCCCAGCTCTGGCCAAACAAACGCCACACCAGATTCCACTGGTGAGTTTTATCTTGAGCATGCCCATCTGTGAGAGCTTCATACTCCAATTCTAGATCTGAACTTACAGGTCTTGCACTGACCTTACCTGGTAAAGTCCCTGGAACCTCGGCCACCAGTGACATCACCACACTCCCATGACTATCTCTGGTGGTATAGCTCCTGAACCATCTTTTCCTGGTTAGTTCTTCATGAAACAAGCCAACCTGAGTCATGACCATACTCCAGACCAAGGTCTGTATGCACCTAGATTTGGCTTGTTGAGCTCTCCAATATCTCACCTTCCAGAGATATCTACTTACTCCCATATCTACCTTGTGTCCTATAGCTCTGGTAATAGCTTTCCCCCATAGTTATGCCACAACCAAGCACCCATGCACCATCTTCAGAGTCTTAAGGCATAGATCTTAAGGCATAGAGTCTTAAGACATAGATTGCACAGATCAAAGATTGGGTGTACGTGGTGGCATTCCCTGGAAGCTTGCTTAACAGAGTCATATGCTCTCTCAGTCCTACTTCAGGTCATGAAGTTCTTACAATATCTTTCTGTGGTGATATTTTATTTGTGCTCTAATAAATAAAACTTACTTCAAGATCAGAGGACAAAGCCAGCCATTATATCACACAGAAGTCAGGCAATGGTAGCACACGCCTTTAATCCTAGCATTTGGGAGACAGAAATTCATCCAGATCTCTGTGAGTTCAAGGCCACAATGGGAACAGAGCTGGGCATGGTGGCACATGCCTTTAAATTCCAACACTAGTTAACCATAAAGGTCTGGAGGTCTGTACAGACAGACAGGAAGTAACAGAGCTGGGCAGAAAGAGGAAGTGATGTAGCTCAGTGGAGAAAGGATGTTAGATGGCAGGGTCAGAAAGGTATAGGCATGAGTATACAGGAAGTGGCTCCCTCTGGAGGCTAAGGAGTAGGTCAGGTGAGGTTGGCTGTGGCTTTGAGGTTTCCTATTCCTTTGATCTCGGTTTTCACCCCAATATCTGACTCCAGGTTGTTTATTGATAAGACTGTTTAGCAATTCCTCTTATATCTGGTGCCCCAATGTTTGTGGTACAAATTCATGAAAAAGCCACTTGTCTGTGGCATTATAGGCCCAGGCTCTGGCACAAGCTGCATTCAACTGGAGTCTCCACCCTGTGTGGGCCAGAGTCTCTGGTTTCGTCTGTCCTGATGGGTTGTGGGCTCTCTCTGGATTTCCATCTCAGACTGCTACCACACTAGATAGCTGCTTTGAAACTCCCTTGGACTTCTACTGTTCTACACAATCAGCAGACTTGGTGAGTCAATTAAGATACCTTAAAGAGAGAAATTAGTTAAAAGAGAAGTTTTTCCCACATTAAAAAATTGGCGCCAGGCGTTGATGGCACATGCCTTTAATCCCAGCACTTGGGAGGCAGAGGCAGGCGGATCTCTGTGAGTTCAAGGCCAGCCTGGGCTACCAAGTGAGCTCCAGGAAAGGTGAAAAACTACACAGAGAAACCCTGTCTCAAAAAAAAATTGGGAACCCTCCGAGACTGCAACTGTTCCCTGAGACAGAGCCCACCAGCACCTGATTGGCCTAAGAGGTGAGTCTCTATCCTCATACCCGAATACCCCAGCCCCTAGGCTTTGGGCCCAGGGGGCACAACCCTGACCCCTACACCAACACCCATTGCAGTCCCAGTTTTAGGACAGCAGGCAGGCAGACCTACTGCAGACAGGTCAGACTACCACCATTCCCCACCAGACCCTGTAACCCACAAGCCCCACCCCTCCCAACCCACCCATGCCAAGATTGCAACTGCTCCCTGAGACAGAGCCCACTAGCACCAATTGGACTAAGAGCTGCTCCCTGAGACAAAGAGTCCATCCACACCAATTAGACCAAGAGCTCACACTGGACCAAGAGTATCGATCAGACCAAGAGAGGCTCACTCAGACACAGATACCATTTGTACCAAGTGGAGAAAGAGATGAGTAGCCGCCAGTGCAAAAATACAGTCAACAACATAAAAACCAATATGACTCCATCAGAACCTACATCAACAAGACCTGAACATCCCAACACAGAAGAAATCGACCTTTAAAATGACCTTAAGAAAATGTAGAGATCGTTAAAGAAAAAATTAAAAATTCCCTTAAAGAAATTGAGGAAAAGTCAAACAAAAAAATGGGAAGAAATCAGTAAATCCCTTGAAACCCAAGAGAAAGCAATTAAACAAGTGAGGGAAACAGTTCAAGATTTGAAAACTGAAATCGAGAAAATAAAGAAGACACAAACTGAGGGAATGCTGGAAATGGAAAATCTGAGTAAATGAACAGGAACTACAGATGCAAGTATAACCAACAGAATGCAAGACATGGAAGAGCAGACCACTGGCGTTGAAGATACAGTAGAGGAACCAGATTCATCAGTCAAAGAAAACACTAAAGCCAACAAAGTCAGGACCCAAAATGTCTAGGAAATTTGGGACACCAAGAAAAGACCAAAGCTAAGAATAATAGGGTTAGAAAAAGAAGAAGAAGAAGAAGAAGAAGAAGAAGAAGAAGAAGAAGAAGAAGAAGAAGAAGAAGAAGAA
>CABHPH010081461.1:0-26556 GCA_902168325.1 Peromyscus nudipes | reverse complement strand
CCTGCGAGTGCACAGAAGAGAGAGAGACACAGTGAGCCTGCGAGTGCACAGAAGAGAGAGAGAGACACAGTGAGCCTGCGAGTGCACAGAAGCGAGAACATGGGTTCGTGAACCGACATCTCCTTCACTTTTCTCTCAACACAGTTCAAGAACCTTTTCACTTATGTTGTAAGACTGGCAGTTGGTCTTTTCCCAAGGGTTGTAAGTTCACACTTGCTTGCTTATGCTCGAGAATCAAAGCCAGCCTGAGGGTACCCCAGCTAGTTCTATTCATTTAACATCAGAGTACCCCCCTAAATAAATAAAACCACAAATCCAGTTGTACAAATAAAACCTACTTCTTTTAACCAGAAAAATAAAGACCGTTTCTTAATTACTAATGTTTGTATGAGTGTGTGTGGTGTCCATGAATATATATATAAATGAGCACACTTGTATGTGAGAGCATGAGAAAAGCATGTATGCATATGTGTGCAAGCCCAAGGCTGACATCAGGAGTTTTATCTCTCTCCACCTTATTCAGTGAGGCTGGGTGTGGCAGTAAGTGTTAGCAATGAATGTGACAGAATCTATAGTCACCTGAGAGATGGGCCTCTGGGCATGCCTACAGGGGATCTTCTTGTTATATTAAGTATGAAGACACACCCCCAGTGGGCATGCTTGGCACCCTCAGTGAACTGGGAAGTTCTTTTGGGATCATTTGAGGAATCTGGATTCAGCAACAGAAAGGCTTTCATGTTCCTGCACTAACGCATGGCAATTATTTCTATTTTCTCCCCAAAGATATCATTTCAGAAAACTGTTGACATTTTGAGTTGGTAGGAACCACCAGGCTGATGATTTCCCCTAATAAGCCAGCAATCTTAGAGTATTTGAATGACAAAACTATCAAATTTCTCTATGCTTATTGGAGCAGAGAATCATATTCTCTGAGAGCCTGATCTGTACCCTGGGGTATCTGTGATCTAACCCGTTTCCCCACAGAAGTCCAGAGAGTAAGAGGTTGGGTGGCAACTCATGGACTGACAGGCACAGTTGAGAGCTAGATTGGTACTGGTCTAAGACACTGGTCTAAGTCTAAAGTGGGCTCTTTCCATCAGTTAACAATGTGTCCCTCTGGATACAGGACAGAAAGTGTGCTTGGCCACCTGGGCCTTTACACTGCTGATCTCACCTATGAGTGGCCTACAGGTCTATACCTCTCAGCTCAACCAACCAACTCATCAGTAGGGTCTAGTTGCCCTGCACACAAGAGGCTGGAACTTACCACATCACATGATAAACACTTTCTCCAAGCAAGAACAGAGCCTGCCTTGCTGGGGGATAGAAAACAGTGGCCATGACAGGGCAGACAGGTCTGGTCCATACAAGATGGTGAGAGCCAGACAGGGTTGGTCTAGGAAGCAGCTGCAGGGAGTCTCTGACAGCTGGGCCATGGGACCTGATTGTGAGGTCAAGTTGCCATAGAATCCTAGGTCAGAAGTCCAGTTCTGGGGATCCCACTCTCTGCAAAACTCAGTTTATGAAAGTTGTGGTTAAAAATAGAAAGGAACTTTAATCACTATAGCTACACAGAGGAGGAAATGGGACCCTGTGTTGACCTAGATTACATTTGGAAGAGCCATGGGACTGGGGTGGGGCATAGTTAATCAATTCTGGGTCAACCTGTAGTTTGGCTAATCATTATCTCCAGGTGGGTCAGGTAGAATTGTGTCAAGTTAAGAAAGTCATGGCTACCACGGGGGCTAATTCACTATGTCACAAAGATGTCTTTCCATCACATCTACTGTTCCTTGAACTCAAAGCAACTAGAAAGAGAGCAACTGAGAGCAAAGGAGGCAGACACAGATGGAAGGGCATTTGTAGGCTCAAGCTAGCAGTCAGTGGTTTTAGCAGCGGCAGTCTCTATGTGTTTATTACTTAAGAACACCCATAAAACTTCAGAGAGTTAAAGTCAGGTGGAAGCATCAATCAAGAACCTCAAGTCCTCAAGGGAAAGGCCTACCTGCTGTCTGGTTTATAAAGCCATAGGCCCCTTTTCCATACACTCAGGTCGAAGTGACGCCTCTGTGAGAAGTGTCCTTAGGAACTAGTCAGAGCTCAGAGTGAACTTAACAGAAACCCAGCTCCACTGTCTTTGCCACACAATCCACATCTGAAAGATCAAAGACCCTAGGACTCTAATGTCATGGTCTCTCCCTGAGGTTTGTTTCACCCACACCTTCGAAGTCCCACTCCTCCCAGCAGCAGGCAGCATTGTCCCATCAACTCTATGTGCACTTCTCAGCTTCTTCTCTTAGTCACTACACCTAGCAAATCTCAGGGGAGGACTGGTGGCCAGAAGTATTTGGCAAGACTCTAAGGCAAGCCAGGCATGGTGGCTCAGCACTTGGGAGGTGGATGCAGAAAGATCAGGAGAAAAAGGTAGTTCTCATCTTCATAGTTGAGTTGAAGGCCAGCCTGGGATACATGAAACCCTGTATAAAAAAACAAAAACAACAACAAAAAAAAAACTGCAGTGCAAAATTGCTTGATAGGCAGAGGGGTAGACAGATTAAGTGGCTCCTGTCTCTTGGAGAGAGATGGTGGAATACACTGCCACAGCCTAGGAAGCCTTATGAGCTTTGGGGAGCAGAGGCTGACAAGCACTGACCTCCCCTAAGGTCCTATACTAGACTGCAGCCAGGCACTGAAGGCAGCAGGGTGAGAGCCACTCTGCACACCGCACTTCACACAGTGAGGAATGCTGCCAGTGGAGGACTCACTGGAGAGACCAATATCTAGGCCAGGGCCTCTGTCTTGTTATGACTCTGGAGAAACCATACAGAACAACAAGATGGCAACAGGTCTCGAGCACAAGCACCTCCTCAGCACAGCTGTCCTCCATCACACTAGGGCCTTGAACATGGACAGTGAGGAGGTACTGTTCCAGCTGGAGTCAGACTCAGTATCCTCAATTAATCTGAAACAATCCAAGTGCTGGTGGCTCCAAGCTGGATCTGAGAGTTCCTTGATGTATGCACTCATTCTCTCACCCCAATTTCCTAGCATGCACTGGTATGGCTGCCAGTGTAACAAGGGAGACTCCAGTTTCGGAACACTGAAGTCCAGACAGATCCAACAGTGATCTCCCAGACCATGCAGAAGAGGTCACGGCAAGGCCTAATAGGTCTCCCCAGGTATCACTTAGGCCTCCACCTCTAGGGGGCTGCACTCCCCCCAGAATTAATGGAATAGGCACAAGGGCCAAAGTGTTTAGGTCCAATTTTGTGAGGTGCCTAAGGACCCTTGGCCTTGGTTGTTTGAAGCTTTGCAAGGAGGCATCAAAGATAGGAAGAAGTGGCTTGGAGCAGAGGGAGAAGGAGTAGAGCAGGGAGGGCTGATGGGCCTGAAGGGAGCAGAGAAATGAAGGCCAAGGGAGAAATCAAAATTAAATGAAAACAGCATTTGTAGCTGGGCCCCTCTCAGGAGAGTCCTGCCATGCATGTACTAATCCCTCATCAGTGAAAACAAAACCCATAGGTCTGATGCCTGCCTATTGTGGCACATAAAATTTAGGGACATAATATCTTCCAGGTGGGTGTGCCCAAAAATACACAAAGGTGCTTGACAGGTCATTTCAAACTGACTGTCAAGGTCAAAACACCACCACCTGCAGGCACAACTTTAATGTCTTCATCTAGTCCCCCTCCAGGGTTCTCTGCTGTTGTTTTAACCAGAGCACAGGCTCAACTGCAGACAAGCCTGACAACTGCTCAGACGTCTGTACTGCAGCTCATTACTGTGCAAATGGAAACACCTGAAGGCTAAGACCCAGGGACTGCAGGAGCTGACAGAAGAGATCCAAGCCATGAATTCCTGGCTAAGGGAGCAGGCCCTCTCATGGAACCCACCCTGGTGCTCCATTTGAAATACCGCTTAGCACTGAGGTCAGTGGTGGGATCCTGTGCCTGAGGTCTGTTTATTATGCAATTGACTAGAGGAAAGGGATCCTTTCTGAAACTCTTCCTTGTGGGCCTAACATACAGATGCCTACTGATGCCTAGGTGCTGATGGAGTGCAAGACAATCCCAGCTTCATAATCTAACCTATCTTCATCAAAAAGAAAACATGTCTGTTAAATTGCCGAACAAAATTGAATCACCCACCTTAGCCTTGTTCAAAATATTTTTTAAAAACGTAATTTTAAAAAATGCTAAGGCACTAAGACAAGCTGCAGGCTATTCTAAATCAACCCTTAATTTCCCAACAAAGAGCTAGGCCAGGAGTTGCTCAACTGCAACTGGATGCAGATCCTTAGAGCAAGGCCATCTGAGCAACAGACAGGTAGGAACATCCTCAGGGAATTTTTCTCTCTCCCAACATGTCCATTCACTTTCTCCAGTCAGAGATTCTCAGAAAGAGAAGATGGCAGGCTGCAGGAACATCCCAGGTTTTCCTTACCTGGCCCCCACACACTCTCCACCACTCTAACACCTGTTCAGAACCATCTAGGAAGCCACTTCACATTCCCAAAGCCAGTCAGTCAGGTCTCCATGGGTGGTCCAGGCAGCTGCAGGGCTCCCAGGGCACTAAGCACTCTGCTCTGCCAGTGAAGGCAGAAACCCACAGGACTGATTTTTATGATTATTTTCCTCATCCTTCAAATGTGTTTATTTTTTGTGCTTTGTAGTGTCCTTAATAGACACACAAACACCACTTTAAGTGTATACAACTTTATATAAATAAGTATGGATGCAGAGAGCAGGGAATTGAAAGTATGAGGCTCCCAAATGTTAAAATTACAATAAATGCTAATTAAGGAAAACTCCTGGTCAAGTCTTTGGCCTGGGTGAAGACCTAGTATTCCTGTTAGGATGGTCAATCACCTGGCCAAGGGATCATCCTTAGGAAGCCAGGCTCACCTTAAGCCATGCTGAAGAGATAGGCAGAAAATGTTTCCTTTAATTAGATATAGTACTTTTCCTTCCTAGAATGCCCTTCCCTCCACAAGTCTGGCAGCCACGAGGTTTGGCTGAGTCTGCCCATCATTCTGAGTTTGGATTAAAAGTCTTCCTTTTCCTTTTTCTGTACCTTTGTTTCAGAACCTACGCATGCGTTTCCTGGTACTTTGAGTTCCTTGATCTTTCTCTGAAGCTCCCCTCCTCGCCATGTGGCAGACCTCCATGACAGTAACTCAAACAGCATGGCTTTCCCTTCTCTCCTCCTTTCTCCTCTCCACAGCTGCTGAGACTTGCAGCTTGCCTCCTCTGAGGGTTTTTCTTTAAAATTAATAAAATTGTCCTTGAGCTTCTATTTAAATCTATTCTTAGATTCTCTTATTAATAGACTAAAAACCTCAAGAGGGAGCCAGACTTCTCCAGTATCCTTACACGAAGCGGCTTAGTGGCCTGAAAGGGCAGGACTTCAATGGCCTCCTTGATACTGTGAAGTATCCCAACATATCCAAGTCCTCAGTCACCAAAGACAGAAAAAGAGTGGAATTCTACAGCTGGCTATACACTGGAGTTCTGGATATTTGTGAATAGAACCATCTCCCAAAGAGTGGTTTGAATTGTGGTTTGAGTCTGTGAGTGTCCCATGAAGTAAATGTGTACCCCTGAGCACCATAGTGGGGTGATGCTGCTCAGCTGGGGAGGAGGGAGTCTTTGTCTTTGACAGGTAGATGCCTCAGGACATTAAATCAGATGATAAGAATATTAAAGGCTTTCCTGGGTGCTTCCTAAAAAGAACTCCCTTTTAACTCTGTGGAACCCATGTATTTCCTAAATTGATTAACTTGCAGTTGCCCACCCCCACTCCTGACTCTGAATTACTTACATTCTACAAAAGTAGTCTCCTTGGAGCTTCAAAAGCTCCTGACTTAAGCTTATTGGCTCACATTTCCTTGAGGCCACAGCATCATCAACATTCATCACACTGGTCCACTGATAGGCGTTTACTGAATGAATTCTGGCCATTTTGCTCATCTATCCTGTCCCAAATGCCAGCTTTGGTGGGACATCCCCCAACTGCACAAGTATGAAAAACTCTAGAACTACAACAAACTTGTTCCTAAACAGAAACACTGTCCTTCAACTCTCAGGATGCCCTCACAAAGGAAACTGACTCAAGAGCTACAATGTGCCAACTTCTGTTTCTGGCAATTCAGCACCAGGCCTCCAGGTACAAAGGCCTAGGTGCCAAGCCTACAGGAGCAACCCCTCTTAGCCAGAGAGAGTCCAACTGTCATCTGCACTCTCTTAGAATGGGCTCTCAAGGGTTCCATTTCACACTGTGAAGGAGGTGGAGTAATTCTTAGCAAATGAACTCGGGAAGGTGAAGTACAGATCTGGTATGTTCAATGGTCAATGGAGTCACTTCTATAATGAGTACAGGTAGGGGCTAGATGTGGGGTGTAGCTGGAGAGTTTTCTTTCCGGGTCCTGCCAAGCCCCGGCAGTCCGATAGCCCACTTATAAAATAAACACACAGACACTTATATTATTTAAACTGCTTGGCCATTAGCTCAGGCCTGTCATTGTCTAGCTCTTACTCTTATATTCAGCCCATTTCTATTAATCTATACTTTGCCATGTGGCTTGTGGCTTACTGGTACTTTACATCTTCCTTGTCCTGGTGGCCGCTGCAGTCTCTCTCCCTGCATTCCTCTTCCCTCAATTCTCCTCTCTGTTAGTCCCGCCTATACTTCCTGTCTGGCTATTGGCCAATCAGTGTTTTATTTACTAACCAATCAGAGCAACACATTTGCCATACAGAACATCCCACAGCACTTCCTCTTTTCTTTCTTTTTTTTTTAAAGGAAGGTTTTAACTTTTACATAGTAAAATTACAGATAACAAAACAATTATCAAGCAAGAATTACAGTTATAATATCTAGTTTATTTATAATAACTAGTCTATTTGGCAAAGTTAAAGAAGATATCCTATCTATCTTATATTTGTGAGTCTAAGGTTTCATATCTAACTTATCTTTTATCATAACTGAGGAAATTACAACTATCTAGTCTTCAGCTACATCAAAGACCTCAGAAGGATATAATATTACCTGAGAAATGGGAGAAGGACGCAAGCAACTACTAAGCCAAGCGGTTTTTAATGGATTCTTGCCACGTTGGGCGCCAAATGTAGATGTAACCATCTTATTAAATAAGAAACACAGAGCCAATGCAAAGATGAAAGCCCAAGAGGTCAGAGCAACAGCTAAGAGCTAAAAACCTTACCCTTCACTGCCACTGCTGTCCTCCTCAGCAAGAGAGCTACTTCCTGTCTGTCTTTTTTATAGACTTTCTATTCTGCCTTCTCATTGGTTGTAAACCCAACCACATGACCTCATCACTGCCTGTCTGTACAGACCTCCAGGTCTTCTATGGTTGGTATTGAGATTAAAGGCGTGTGTCTCCATGCTGGCTGTATCCTTGAACTCACAGAGATCTGCCTAGCTCTGCCTCCCAAGAGCTGGGATTAAAGGCGTGCACCACCTCCACCCAGTTTCTGCTATGGCTTGCTATTAGCTCTGACTCCCCAGGCAACTTTATTAACATACAAATAAAATCACATTTCAGTACAATTAAAATATCACCTTCTTAAAGTCATTTTTAGGATTGATTTCTTCTGTTTCTTCTGCCTTGGTATGTTCAGGACTTGCAATTGTAGAGTCGGTAGGTTCTGGTGTTGTCATATAGGTCTTTATGTTGTTGCCTGTATTTTTCCGCTGGCGTCTACTCATCTCTTTCTCTGCTCAGAGCAGATGGTGTAAGACCCTAACCCTTCAGGCTTACACCTCCAAGCCTAAGAAATGAGAAACTTCAAGCACCAGGAAATGAGAAACTAAAAATCTGGTTCCCAGGGCAAGCTGACCACCCCTGTTCTCAGTTGGTGAGGTGTATACTTACGATTCTGGAGATCTAGTTTGGTGGTTGGGTGGTCTTGATAAGTTCTTTTGAGAGCTTCTTGAAATACAGGATCCAAAGTCACCTCTTACTCCGTGGCTTGCTGTGTAGCTGGGTGGCTGGCCCCTAATGTCCTCCTCCTTCTCCGGCTCCTCGATCTCCCTGCTGGGTTTCAGACCTTCTCTTGGCCTCTCAGGCTCTTAGGCTCTTCTCCTTCCATTCTCTTCACCTCGCCAGGTCCTCAGCTGATTTTGTTTCCTCAGACCGGATGCCTCTCCAAGTTTTAGGAACTTGTCCCTGCCTCCTGCATTGCAGGGAGGATTTTTAAAGCTTGAAAGATAGAACTTAGAGAGGTTTTGCTGTCTTAAGAGGTTGTTTGTTTTCCCTTAGAGCTAATCACAGGTGGTCCCCATACTAATATCTTCAGGTGATTCTAATTTTTGTCCTTTTGAGAGAGAGTTCTGAAAGGCTTTAGTTTTTAAGTTTTTTAGAGAGATTTCCCCCCCAAATTTTCTAAGAAAAGCTTTTTAGTTTAAGAGAAAGATTTTTTCCCCCGGAGAAAGAAAGACCAACTTTTCCCAAGACTTCCCAACTTTCAGAATTGAGACTTCATCTTGGTGGATTTTTCCTGTGATAAATATGTAATGTCCATCCTGATCTCTTTTGATTGATTTTAGTTTGAAGTCTATTTTATTAGATATTAGGATTGCTACACCAGCTTGTTTCTTAGGTCCATTTGCTTGGAAAGCCTTTTCCCAGCCCTTTACTCTGAGGTAGTGTCTGTCTTTGAAGTTAAGGCGTGTTTCTTGTATGCAGCAGATGGATGGATCCTGTTTTCTTATCCATTCTGTTAGTCTGTGTCTTTTTATAGGTGAGTTGAGACCATTGATATTGATGGATATTAATGACCAGTGATTGTTATTTCCTGTTATTTTTTGTGGTCGTGTTATGTTGTCCTTCTTTGGTGTTTGTTGGTGTGGGTTTATCTATTGCCTGAGTTTTCATGGGTGTGTTTAGCTTCTCTGGGTTGGATTTTTCCTTCTAGTGCTTTCTGTAGGGCTGGGTTTGTGGATAGGTATTGATTAAATCTGGTTTTATCATGGAATATTTTGTTTACTCCACCTATGGTGATTGAGAGTTTTGCTGGGTATAATAGTCTGGGTTGGCATCCGTGGTCTCTTAGTGTCTGCATAACATTTGTCCAGGACCTTCTAGCTTTCATAGTCTCTATTGAGAAGTCTGGTGTTATTCTGATGGGTTTGCCTTTATATGTTACTTGGTCTTTCTCCTTTGCAGCTCTTAATATTTTTTCTTTGATCTGTATGTTTAATGTTTTGATTATTATGTGGTGAGAGGACTTTCTTTTTGGATCCAGCCTATTTGGTGTTCTGTAAGCTTCTTGTATCTTCATAGGTATTTCTTTCTTTAGGTTAGGAAAGTTTTCTTCTATGATTTTGTTGAATGTATTTTCTGTGCCTTTGAGTTGGTAGTCTTCTCCTTCTTCTATCCCTATTATTCTTAGGTTTGGTCTTTTCATGGTGTCCCAGATTTCTTGGACGTTTTATGTTACGACTTTTTTGTCTTTAGTGTTTTCTTTGACTGACGAATCTATTTTCTCTATTGTGTCTTCAGTGTCAGAGATTCTCTGTTCCATCTCTTGTATTCGGTTGGTTATGCTTGTTTCTGTAGTTCCTGTTCGTTTAGTCAGGATTTCTATTTCAGCATTCCCTCAGCTTGTGTTTTCTTTGTTGTCTCAATTTCTTTTTTCAGATCTTGGAATGTTTCTTTCATCCATTTAATTATTTTTTCTTGGCTTTCTTTGCTTTCTTCCAATTTTTTGTTTGTTTTTTCTTCCATTTCTTTAAGGGAATTTTTTATTTCCTCTTTAAGGAAGTTTTTCATTTCCTTTTTAATGGAGTTTTTCATTTCCTCTTTAAGAGAATTTTTTATTTCCTCTTTAATGGAGTTTTTCATTTCCTCTTTAAGGGAATTTTTTATTTCCTCTTTAATGGAGATTTTCATTTCCTCTTTAAGGGAATTTTTTATTTCCTCTTTAAGGGTATTTTTTATTTCTTCTTTAAGGGTCTCTATCATCTTCTTCCAAAAAAGATTTTGGTTATGGATTTCTCATATTTGGAAGGCTAGTATCAGAATTTATCATTTGAATTTTGAGACTTAAGAAATGAAATGCACAATAGAGATTTCATTGCAATGGGACAATTTTGAGTTTATAGTAATGACCTAGGAACTGTTTGCTGGAATTGGGTTAAAAATAGAACTGTTTAAATGAAGAAATTTATTGTTTCTAAAAAAAAAAAGTTGATAGTTTACTTTTAACATTACAATCCTTAATAGAGATTACTGTTGTATTATTTTGGTTCAAGCCTCATTTAGCCTCACAGTAGTAAACATAAAAGTAGGATTGCCATGACTCCTTTGTAACTGGGTGATATCATTTAAACGGATTGGGAGATTGAATATAAGAATAACATAAATATATTTTAAATATTTTATCAAAAAATGAAACATGTTCTCTCAAAATTTTTGGACTTAAATATTTAGTCTGTTGACTTTGTATGATTAACTATGTGTACAGCAAAATGGTAGCAAGGGCAAAGCTCAGAAGGTGAGCAGTTTGTATCCCTGATACCATAAAGCTCCCAAGTCTTCAGGCATGCTTCATGAAAAGTATTTCATAATTACCTTGAATTATTGTCAATAGATGCTCCATATATACAAATTTATTTATCCCATCATAAAATTCTAAACTATGGAAAATAAATATAAAACATTTAAAATATTAATTTGTGGAGTACAGTTTTTCTATTATGTTAAAAATGTATTTCTTTCTATTTATATATTACCCATCTATCCTATCCAAATGTCTTTTCTCTCATCTATCTGTATATCTATCTATCAATCTACCATCTATCTGTATATCTATCATCTATCATTTTTGTCATCTATCTATATCTACCTATCTATTTATCATCTATCTCTCATTTATCTGTTCATCTATTTATATCTCTTTTTCTGACATGTATTGTCTATCATCTATCATAGTCATATTTGCATAAATATATTATAGTAGTCATTCAGTGACCTAATTTACAGCTTTATGATCTTTGTTACTGTATTTCATATGATTCATTAACCATAATTGTTTTCTTTGAAAAGAGGTCATAATTTCTACTTAGAGCCAGTGTTTAATATACCAACCTTCTCATATTAGAAAACTAGGATTCATAGAACCAAAGAAAAATTGGCTTAATCAACAGCAATCCTATAGCAAATTATTCTCCCTGAAAGACATTTATCTCTCCTTGTGAAATTCAAGATTCTTGTAAAATTCACTATATTAAATAATAAAATTCACTTGGCATTCTTTTTATTGTAACTTTACTTGGTTTTGTAATTTTAATTGTAATTGTTTTGCTTTTGACATGTGTAGTATACAGTTACACTCAACCATGGCTCAGGAGATGGGGCTCTTCAGATATGGAGATAAATAAAGTATAGAATGAATATTGTAAAAAAAAAAAACACCATAGTGGGGCCCACACCTTTAATCCCAGCACAGAGGCAGAGGTAGGTGGATCTTTGTGAGTTTAAGACCAGCCTGATCAACAGAGTTCCGGGCCTGTCAGATACATAGTGAAACCATGGGGAGGGAGGGAGGGAGGGAGGGAGGAAGGGAGGGTGGGAAGGAGAGAGAGAGAGAGAGAGAGAGAGAGAGAGAGAGAGAGAGGCAGAGACAGAGACAGAGACAGAGACAGAGAGAGGCAGAGAGCGAGCATTGTTAGTTACCAAGAAACAGAAGATAGCCTACTCTGAGCTCTACTCTGGAGTTAAATTGGGATTCATTTTAACATTGAACCCTCAAATCCCACACAACATTCAAGTTTTTATGAAAACAATTTCAAGGTCTCATGGAGCCTAGGCTAGCCTGTTATTACATAACCACAGATGACTTAGGATCTTCTTGTCTCCACAAACTGGGATTATGGGTGTGTGCCCCACACCCCAGTTTATGCAGTGCTTCAGGCAGCTACAAAACAGCTACATATTCAGCCCCCAAAGTAATACATTTTTTTAAAGGAGTCTTTCCTTGTATCTGGCCTTTTAATCAATGTGTTCAAATACACTTTTAGGATGAATTAAAGTGACAAGGCTATGTGCTCTAACACAGAAACAGGTCCCTCCCAAGAGAGCAATTCATGCATTACGTTTGAGACTATTTCTAGAGCTGGTGTTCTCCTCCCATAAGGAAATGTATAGTCCTTCCTTCATATGTTTATAATATGGTTCAGAACCCAGCAGCTTTCTCTGTAATGGTTTGATGAATAAGATCCTGAAAGAGTCAATATTCAAATGTAAACTCTTATCCATTGCCTTCCATGGCTCTCTATCCAGATAGCACAGTAATGAGGAGAAGTAGAGAGGAGAAGGGGGCTCCAAGGGGAAAAGGACAAGATGGTAGTGACTAGGCACATCAGGGTCCAGGACTGGAAGAGGTTAGCTGCCTATGACGACATCAACAGAGAAAGATGATTATAAACACAGCAGAAGGTGACTGCTGCAGAGGCCTTTCAAAGGCCTGGCAAGTTCTCTTGAGGATAACTCTAGCAGTTCTCTGAAGGTAGGTCTGTCAGTCTATGTGTGTGTGAACAGTTCAAAGAAAATGAAACACTTAGGCACCATCTTCCAGAGGTGAGAGATGACGGCATAATGATGATGAAATGCTACTGGTGGATCTGACAAGCAGTACAGCTGCCCATGGCAAGAAGGTTCTGGACAAACAAAAGCCACACTTTCACTCTGCCTGGCTCTGCACAACTCACCTCAAAGCCAGCCCCCTGTGAGTGACAGTCCTCATCACCTTCCCTGAAAGCAATGCACTCGGCCTCAGACAGTTACAGACAAGTCTCACCAGTGCCTGAACCCCAAACTCTCACTCCCTGCCCAACTTAATACAAACTGGCTATTGTCAAAACCACAGTTTCTTAAACTGTGGGTTGATACCCCAACATTGTAACTGAATTTTGGGGTTCTCAAAAGTTTGGCACCAGTAAAATGTGTCTAAATCTACAACCAAAATAGTTCAAATCCAGCAGGTGCTGCACTGAACACACGTGTTGGCAGCAGTTGTCTGCACTGCATCACATGTTCGCAGCAGCTGTGGTTCTGAACACACGCAACACTCTGCATCTCTCCTGCAGTTCCAAACACTTCCCACAGACTTGCAGCTGCTGAACATTTACCAGCAGTGGGGTTTTCACTATGCACACAAGGTTTCTGCTTTCATAGAAACACAAAGGTTTGATCACAGGAAGTAAAGACTTACAGTATTTTCCCATTATGCCTCAGCATGCAAGTATCAAATCTGTGTATACAGGTTGATTTGATTATATTGTGTTAGATTGTTTGAGTTTTTGCAATGCTTGAGCTATTGATTTGAGTTTCATTTAAAAAATCATAAAATAAATCTTATCGTTAGAATTAGGGCAAAATTTCTAATTATTTTTGAGCTGGCTGTAAAATACTCCTACCATTTGTACTATATTTGCTTGAAGGTTGTGTGTTCTGAATGTTGAGGATTATAAAGTCAAAATATCAATCAATTTTGAAAAACACTGAAGATGCACTATACCCTGCAGTGTCAAATATTCAGGTAGCCTTTACCTGTTTATGTAAAAATAAACAAGCATATTCCTCTCATTAATGTGCAAATTAGACTTTAGTAAGTGGCATACTAAAGAAATTGTTAAAATGCATTTCTTTACTATCCATCAGTAAACATTTGACTTGTGTACTAATTTTACATTTACCATTTTTATATAAAAATTTCTTGCAGAAAGCGCTTATGAGTGAAAAACTTTAGGACATCCTGGCCAAGGCCAGCAAACCCACTATAGCCAAGGGCTTTCTGAGCCCCAGAAAAATACCACTTTATGAATAACAGTCACTGTTTTAGGAAAGAAAAGTGAAAAAACAGAACCTATTAGGAGAAGGCCCTCCTGTGAGACAAAAGAGAAACAAAGTCAATTAACAGAAATCAGCAACAAAATGAGGAGGACACAAAAAAGCATCAGAGGGGGCAGCGGCCCCCAGGACTGTCTCAGCTCTACAGCCACGTCAAGGGTACAGAAAACGGCCCGCTCTTCCAGGAGTGGAAAGGAAGGTGTGCGGTGTTTGCCTGCCACCTTCACCCACCTGTGCAAAAGGCACAAGGGACAGGAATGCTCATTCAAATGTCTGGGTTTTGAAACAACATGAAAAATTTGAGAATTTATTAGAAATCTGAGAAACAATCTAAGCTCAAAACAAAACCTACATGCAAACCCCAAATATGCAGCTATGAGAGAAAGCAGCAGAGTGGGTGGATGCACGAGTGAACAGGCACCAGCTTGTCTCAGAGACCCACTCCTGAGGGAAGAACCATTGTGGGCACATCCCTTGGCACAGAAGGACTATTTAAGAGTGTGGTGGTTTGGGTTTAGGGGATTAAAAATTCAAGTGTAAGCTAGCAAAAAAACAAATGAAGAAAGACTTTCAAAGCTGCGAAACCTTACTACTTAAGATAATGACAGAAACGTATGACTGCTTCCTCCTTGGCAGAAAGGAGCACAGTCAGGAGGTTGAAAACAACAGGCCCTTTGTAGCAGTGTTGTGGTTGCTTATTCTATTACGAATTGGCTGGGAGATAAGAACAAACAAGACAACACCCTGTCTAACTCCAGGGGAGGGGTGGGGCAAACTGGCTACCGTCATTCCTGGGCATGTATGTGCAGGGTGCCTATCTACAGTTGAGCTACTTAAGAAAACTCTGCATGCAGAGTCAGGAGCTAGGATAAGCATGCAAAAGGTTTTCTATTGCACAACCAATCTTTTAAGAACAAGTGGCTTTACAGTATTTCTCCACCATGAAGAACATTGAGAATATTTGAGTAATTATTTCTCTAAACTCTTTGTCAATATTACTTTTGAATAAGGAAAAAAAAAACCTTAAAAACTTAGATGAGCAAACATATATGCCCAGCTCCCTTCCCTGTGATCAAGAAATTACAAAACAGCTACCAGGTAAAGAAAATGTGGCCATTGGGGTCATCTATCATCTTTCTCCCCTGGCACAGGGGTAGTCTCTAGTCTGGGTACTAGGTGCTGTGCCAGTTCCAAAAATGGAGATTCTGTTTAAGGACAGAGGCTGCTAAGCCCTGGGGCTCTAACTAGCAGGTCATAAGACAGTACAGCACCCATGACCCTAAGACAAGGCTGATCGCTATGGCTCTCCGTGACCTCTCACTGTCTCTGCTTGTCTTCACGTGGCTGACCTGAGCCCACCCTAACAAAGCTGCCCATCCTACTCATTCTCAGTGTCCTTGGTTTTATTATCTTCAGAGCACACATCTCTACTTCTATGTATTCTATTTTCCTTCCAGACTAGGATGTCTGTTCCCAGAAGAATGGAGATCTCATCAACCTCAATTGCCCTTGTAGGCTTGGCAATTTAAGTAACTACACATAGACAATGTGCTTGACAGAAATGCACCAAGACTAAACAGACAGCTACACACAACCTGGGGAGCCAGTAGACAAGAGATCAGAGCAGAATCTGCCAGCTATCTTAGCCAGCCATTCTACAATTACCCCAGTTGGACAGGGGTAAGACTAAGATGTAAACAGTGGGGTTGAATAGGAGAACAGGCTTTTTGATGGCACTAAATGAAACCTTGACACTAAGATAATTTGCAGGATTCTTGAAATTCAAATATGCGGTGGGGTTACCTGGACATTAGCAAGGTAGTTCTGCCAGTTTAATTATGCCTTGCGACATACAACTGTGAACCTCTGAAAGACAAACAGTGAAGCAAACACACACAGAGGTAAGACTGGGATGTTAACTGTGATCTGCTGAGAGACAAATGGTGAAATAAACATGTACAGAGGTAGGACTGGGGTGTTCATTTTAAGCAATGTTCATAAATCTCATTCTGGACTATTATTCCACTGACATTATTGCTGTTATAGCAAAGAGTGCAAGTGTGATGAAGGGTAGGTACCCTTTGCATTTATTTCTCAATGAGAGGAAGTTAGACTAGCTGTTCCATCTCACCTTGAAACATAAGAATACATGAGGTCATAACAAAAATAGCAGAATATTAATTTCAAGAGCAGGAAAGCTTTGTAGACAAAGGAGATTCATTCAAAATGCATTCATCTCTTCATGGGGGCATCACAGTACTCACTTTAAGACATGCAGACCCCATGTTCAGAGAAGGCAGTGATTAAATGAGCAAAGTCAGGAAGCTCACAGATCCCTATTGATGAAATTATTAAGGCCACTCCACGTAGTTAAAAGGGAGGTTTATTTTGTGGGGTAACTTACAAGTGAAGGGATAGTTTACAGGGTCTGGGAAAGGTGTGGCGCAGTCTGGCGATGTTCTCTGGAGAACTCTGCTCAGTGTACCTCCAGCGTTCAGGGTCCAGGAACCAAGAGAGCCGGTGCATCCAGATCTTGGGTCTTCAGGGTCCTCTCTTGGCCCCGCCTTGTAGGCATGACAGTTGCCGAAGCCTCAATGGGGGTTGGAACTTCCAGATCAAAGCTGGAATGGCTACCCACTACATCTCCCCCTTTTGTCTAAATAAGAAGGTTCTAACCTAATACAAGAAGTGCTGCGAGATGGTCTGTATATCAAATGTGTTGCTCTGATTGGTTAATAAATAAAACATTGATTGGCCAGTAGCCAGGCAGGAGGAAGTATAGGCGGGACAAGGAGGAGAAGAATTCTGGGAAGTGGAAGGCTTACGGGGAGACACTGCCAGCCGCCGCCATGACAAGGAAGATGTAAGGTATCGGTAAGTCACGAGCCACATGGCAAAGTATAGATTAATAGAAATGGGTTAATTTAAGATATAAGAACAGTTAACAAGAAGCCTGAGCCATTAGGCCAAACAGTTTAAATAATATAAGTGTCTGTGTGTTTATTTTATAAGTGGGCTGTTGGACTGCCGGGGCTTGGAGGTACCCAGAGAGAAAACTCCAGCTACAGACTCCCAAATGAGCAAAAGATGGGATGGAGTGGGCCATGGAGGACCACATGCAAACTGGTAGGTTTCCTCAGTTGGACTAGAGCAGTGGTTCTCACCCTGTGGGTCATGACCCCTTTAGGGCTAAACGACCCTTTCATAGGGGTCACCGAAGACCATCTCTGTATCAGATATTTATATTACAATTCAAAAACAGTAGCAAAATTACAGTTATGAAGTAGCAACGAAAACAATTTTATGGTTGGGGGTCACCAGTACATGAAGAATTGTATTAAAGGGTCAGAGCATTAAGAAGGTTGAGAACTATGGACTAGAGTGAAGGCATCTCTCCCTTTGAACAGTGAGTAGGAGAAGTGCTGGGACAGAGGGAAAGCTAGCTGGTCAGCTGGGGCTTCTGTAGGAAAGGTGGCAGAAACAACACAAAAGAATACCAAGAAGCACTTTGCTAAAAACGAGTGCAAATTCTAGACCACTGCTAGTGTACTATTTACCTTCTTGTGAATTGATTATCAAGCTTTCAAGTTGTAGAAATGTGTTTTCCTCACTTCACTGAAGTCACCTATTTGGCTCAAGAGCATATTCATGCAAACTATGATGAATAATGTCTAAACACTGTGTATCATCCAAACACTTTAAAAAATCCTTTAACACAGTTAATGATTTACCTGTTTTTGTTCATGTGGGAATGCTGAACGTTGTTTCCCAAAGAGGAATACTAAAATGGTATTCATTATAATTAAAACCTAATTGCTAAAGAAGCCCAGAGCTATGGAATTTATGATCCTGCTACATGTTTATAAACAGGGACTCAGGAAAGAGTCAGTTAATTTACCAAGAAGTCCTTTGATTCTCCAGCACACTATAATGATCAGGACATGGTGAGTTTTGGTGCACAGGTCTCTTGTAATGGCACCTCATGGTTTTGAGAGTTCCCCTATCCCTGTATGGGGACAGAGTTGACCTCCACATTTGCTATTTTTGTTGCAGTAGAGCCTTGAGCATAGATAAAGTAGGAGGTCCCCAGTACCCAGATGCTGCATGTGGCTCAAAGTATAAGGATCTGTACAGACAAGCTCAGCAAGTGGAATAAATTTAAGTCAGAGTTTCAAAAAACAGAAGCCCTCCCCCACCGCCCCCCAATTCTGCACCCCAACTGAGAGTAGACAATGCCATGATCACCCTTCCACAGCTCAAATGCAAAGAAAAGTAGTTAAGTAGAGGAAACAGCCTAACCAGGACAGGCTATTTCCTGTCTAATAAGGAAAGGGGTGTGTGTGTGTGTGTGTGTGTGTGTGTGTGTGTGTGTGTGTGTGTGTTAGTGGTGGTGGGGGGTGCTATTTGAGAACTGTGTACAGCTCTGTCCTGAAGTTTGACAGCTGTCTTGTTGATGCTAAGTTGATTCCACCACTCCAGTTTTGACATTTGTGCCCAGCACCATTTGGCCTTCAGGCACTTAAGTTTATTTTAAAAATACAGCATTAAGCATGTTTAAATCACCTTAAATATCTGAAAAAGCAGAAATCTTACTGTCAGCCTGCTTGGGCATGCAGACTTGCAAAGAGAAGGTTTATAGAATGGCCTGAAGGTTAGCACACTCTAGTTCTGGCAGACTGTGTATTGGCAAGGAGCTATCCAGAGGTTCTGTGCATGAAAAATACTCGGCCTTTGGTTCCCCTAGGCTAGAACATGGAACTGTTAGCAAATATGCCCCGACAAACAACGCTCATAAAGTGCTAAAACCTCTCCAATTAATACGACCCCTCAAAACCATATACAAATGAGAAGCATTTAATGAACAACCCTTTCTTCACCAATAACTGCTTAAATTAAGTACAGGAAACTCTTCAAAGGGACTAAAGAAGCCCCCTTGTTAAGAAAAACCCTATATATAGACATCAAGACAATTAATTATATGATGCATGCAACCAAACATATATAATTATTCTAGTTTCTACAATTCCCATTATCTTCATAAATACAGGATAAAAATCAGTCTAAATGATTTTCTGAGAACTCTTCAAGGATTACATCAAGCCAGTCATCCCTTAAAAAGTGTGTGTGTGTTGTGTGTGTGTGTGTGTGTGTATGTGTATGTGTGCATGTGTGTGTAGTAGAGATCAAAAGCAAATGTTTTGGTCAGTTCTTTTCTACTCAAGGGTTTTACCAAGAATGTGTGCAGTTTTTTTTGGGAAAACACCACAAATGACAGTTGTTCAAAAGCATGGAAATTAATTGGCAGAAGGAATTTCCTTGACTAATAGGGAAAAACTCAAAGCCACATGTTTGATGAGATTGTTTTCCCATCCCTAGTCAAACACAGTCCCTGTTAGTGATGAGGATTTGCAAACAGAAGCATAAGCAAGGTAACCCTCCTCTCCCTGCCATCTTTCCTCTGTGGATAGAGCCACTCTCCCATCACTGTGTGGATGGACAGTAGGACTGATGGGTGTGGCTTAATTAACACAGGGTAAAGGGTCAACTTGTAAGTCTCCATCTTCTATCAGAATCAAATGGAGGCCTGGTAAGACTACTTTACTTACTGTATTAAAGATAGGAGCAAGTTGCTATACTCCTCCCCCACGGAAAGCCATCTGCTTTTAGCTGCTTTTCCAGCAGTGAGGATGGATTTATGCTCTCTCTGACACAGGGCTCTAAAGTTGTTGCCTTGTGACCAATGGTGAGAATGGATGAGGCAGCTGGTCGGGATTAGGCAAGCAGCTGTAGCCCTGGGACCAGGTTTTGTTACTGTGTGCAGAGTCTGACGCCATGACCTTGGACTCATTAGCAGCAAGCTCTCATCGCCCAAGCTGACAGCCACTGAGTAACCATGACCCCACATATGTCACTCTAGGATGCAGTGTATTCCCAGTCCCACCACATTACTTATAGGTTCATGGTCATAGGTTAACAGGTAATAGGGAGGAGGAGGGCCTACTTGAAAACCATCCCCTGAAGGTAGCAGTGAGAGACCCAGGAGTGAACAAGGAACCCTTTCCTTCCATCCTAAGCAAATGACACTGCTGATAGAGTTTAAGAAAAACATCCCCCTAGTGGTCCCCAGACTTTTGAAGCATGTGTTCCACATGCCATGCTGAGAAGCATACCTGGCCATTCCCAGACTTGGAAAGTTGGCAGGGACAATGAGTATGTCCAGCCGGGAGAAAGGGTGTGTTCCCAGGACAGAGTACGCAGCTGAGAGGCAAGGAGGGATCAGCCACAGCAGGGCCTCTTGGCAAGCACCCTCAAGGCACAGTGGGGCAAACACTCGATGAGGAATGATCTCCTGGGTGGCAGCAGAAGCATTCTGAAATCGGCAGGGATATTCTACATGACTGCATGTTTCAGCATACCTGAGACAACACATAAGAAGAGATGTAGACAACTTTGAGAAGACTGGTTCAAACAGGCTGATTAGCAAAGGTGGTTCATTTTAATTACTGACTAGTCTGCTTTTGGATAACAGTGAAAAAAACAGATCAAAATATTTATCGATGTGCTTGAAATGACTTCAACCTAAGCTATATGAAAGCAAAAAGATCTTGTTTTAGAATTAATGGGAGTGGGGTGGGTTGGAGAGGAGGCAAGATTTAGAGCAAGAAAACAATCTCCCACCCAGATTAAAGTAAATTCTACCCTCAGTAATGTACTTTCAAATGCTACCATAGAAAAACTATGACAATTCTTAGAAAGGGAGCAATGTAATAGCCATTTTATTTATTTAATTTTCATTGTTTGAGATCTCATGTATTCCGGGTAGCTTTGAACTCATGATGTAGCCAAGGCTGCCTGGAACTTCTGATTCTTCTGCATCTACCTCTCCAGTGCTGGGATTACAAGTATGAGCCACTTTGTACCTGGCTCTAAGCAAATTAAAGACTCCATTCTGGAATATCCTACAACAAATGACTTGGGATGAGGTAGGACAAAGTCAGTTACAGGTAGAGTTTTCAAAAAAAAAAAAAAAAAAAAATCCTACCAAAAAATAATCTAGGCATCCTTCACCAAACTTATCAGAAGCTGTTGCTGAGAAAAACAGAGGCACTTCTAAGGGTGTTTTCTCCACTACACCTTTTGGGTGTGTGAGACAGGGTCACATGCATCCTAGGCTCACCTCATAGCTGACAATGGCCTTGAGCTCCTGATCATCCTGCCTCTACCTCTTGTGTGCTGCAATTACTGGCATATGCCTGGTTTAAATGGTGCTGGGAATTGAACCCAGGGCTTCCTGCATGCTAAGCAAGAACTCTACCAACTGAGATTTATCTCCAATTCTTTTCCAATGCACTTTCAGTATAAAATTAATGAAACTAACCTTCTAAGGAAGCAGACCAGAGCTCAGTCAGCACCATCTGACTAGTTACTCCCTGAAAGACAAAGGCGGAGCCGAAAGCAAATTCCTAGGGCCTGACTCACAGGCCTCAAGAGAACTTATATATCCAAAGAAACCAACATCAAAGAGAATTCTATTTTTTCATCTGTTAACATGTCCTCAATTCAGACACAATGGAAAACCCCTGTAACTTTAAATTGCAGATTATAATTTTAGCTGTGGGTGCTCCTGTGATTCACCACGAATACTGAGGACTCTCTAAACGCTTGCCTGCCTCAATTTGGGCAGGTTGCAACAATAATTCCTCTTTAAAAGTATCTTCCACCCACCCAAGGCCTGTGATCAAGAGATCCACACGGCTATGTAAACAAGCCTCACCTTTCTCCAAGCCTCACTTTCAAGAATACACTGTCTCGGCCCAGTGAGACCGGATTATGGTTGAGAGTGGGTTAGAAAAACTGCCAGTATAAAGTGACACAGTGATGTAGTCACTGACACTGAACTTGAGTCAAAGTCCTGGACTGATAACATTACCTTACCAGGAAAGAAAGCAAAAGTGTCTTCTTGTAAACATTCAACACCTACCTAATGGTGACAAGCAGAAGCTGCTTACCTAGTCTGCCTCTATGGGACTTTTAAAAATGCATTTACATAGGAAAACAGCATCCTGTGGTATTTTAGCTCACATACTCTCTACTCAAGAGCTTTTACAAGCTGACAATGGTGGTATGTGCCTATAAGTCTGTAACCAACACTGGGAAGGTAGAGACAGATAATCAGGAGTTCAAAGTAAGTGTGGGCTACATGAAACCCTGCCTCAAAAAGCCACCCCCCACCAAAGGCTTTCAGAAGCCAAGTGTGGGAACAGCACATACTAGGGAGGCTGGGGCAAGAGAACCGTGGATTTGACACCAGCCTGGACTACAATCACGAGTTCTGAGTCAGCTCGGGCTACACATCAAGATCCTGTCTCAAAAAAACTGAAGAGGGGCCTTCAAAGCATGTTACCTAAAGCCGGAACTCCAGACAGAGCAAGGGAGTAAGTTTAAGAACTAAACACCATAATGCTGCAATACAGGGAGGCATTCTATCTAGAAACTGTCTATTCCCATGGAGTGAGACTATTTCTTACACTTAAGAAAACCAGAGGTGAAGGAACAGAGTGAAGATGTCAAAGGTACACCAAACAAGCCTGTTTGTTCAAGGAAAAAAGATAAATTATTTTCTTTCCAGGTATATATGACACTCGCCAAACTAGTGAGGATGATTACTACTAGACACATGACTTAATACTGTTTTCCATAAAATTCAGGACTTAAAGGCAATCAAGCTATCAGAACATTAAGTCAGTGAGGCTCCTGGTAGTGACAGAAATGATAGGGGGTGCCACTGTAAGGACCAGTACACTGGCTTCAGTGGCTATGCTTAGATCAGCTGTGACCAAGGCAAAGACTTCAGCATTTGATGCCTCTTTCTCTCCATCCCTCCTATGGTCTCACCAATGCAGCTGCCTAAAGAGAAGAGGACAGATTAGGAAGGGCAGGAGGAAACTCTGACATGACAGAATGTTCTCACTCAGGTTGTATACAGTGGACTGAAGCAACCTCCAGTATGTCACAGTGGATGTCAATCATCTACTGAAATGCTTCCTAAGGTTTCTTCTTGCAAAGATGACTCTGGTGTTTGCTTCACGGCCCCATTCATGCAGCAGCTAAGGAGATGCCAGGGCTTGTGTAATCAACAGTTAGCACAGACCCAGTGGCAACTGGAGATTCTTTCTCTTCCTTTCGCGGTGGCTTTCCCTCAGCTTTTATAATTCTCAAGACAGGCTTTCCCCACCCTGTCTTCTTTTCTGCAGAATGAGTCATCTCAGTGTCTTTAACGTGGTGCCAGCTTTTCAATGCCTTTAATCACTTTTGTTGTGTTCTACTGGAGGTTATCCAAGCTTCCATGCCAAGCTTAAGCTGTATGACCCAAGATGACGGCCTGAGAGGTTAAACACAAAACAAGGCTCTCCTGTGGCTAGAACCAAATAAAATCAATGCATGTTGGACTGTTTATATGACTGTCTTTAGCCTATGTTTTTACTAAAATGTTCATCCCAAGTGGACTGGAAGAGTGCTCCCTACCCCACCATAATTTAGCTCCTGTAAACAGTTATCAAAAGTTCAGTAACCAATCTTTCAGCTAAATTTCTGGACCCAGATGAACACTTACGCAAATGAAAGCCATGATATATAAGGCTCCTGTAAACATTAGATTGACATGAATGAAATTGGTGGGAAGGAGGGCTGGGAAGGCATGCCTCATCAGATGTAAGCATGGCCAGAAACACCATCATGGTATGATGGCATAACAGAGCTAGGTGTTCAAACCATGAAGTCAGGCATGTAGTAGATAAACAGAACCACTCTAACTACCAGAGATGGTCATATGAGGAATGATGGCATGACAGAGTTGAAAAATCTAAGTTATTGTTTTATTAGCTGTATATTTCTGATGGACAAGCATATAGATAAACAAAAGGAAACTGTACACTGTCAGTCATGGACAGGAGTGTGGAGGAGTTCATTCACAACACTACCCTACTTCAACCCTTGCACAAAACAACACAGCACAAAACTCCTGGGAGTTTTCCAACAATGCAACAACTCCCCTAGCTTCCCTGATTGGCTGGGCTTTTGGCAGCTGCTTGTCCAATAAGTATCTTCTGGGGTCTGCTGTCTGGCCTATGTTACCCTGAGCATCAGTGTAGCAGTCAACCTGGTTGGTAACTGACAGGGAAGTGTTAGAAAACCTGGCATCCATGTACTCTCAGCCCAACTTGTCAGTGACCAAATCTTTGCCTTCATTTCCTTCTGCATGTTCTTCAACTGGTCCCAAACACACAAGGGCAAAAGAAGAGTAGGATTCACCTTCCCCAGGTCCCCACAGGGGCCTTTGCAGCTTCCTTTTTCCCAGTCCCCCATCTGACCTGGCTGTGGTCTCTTCGTTCACAATGGCAGAGACAAATGTAAGGGATTCCAGTTATTCTGAGCAGGAGGCCTCAACTCAACCTCATCTCTTGGCCTTCATCTCCTAACAATCAACAAGCTCTGAGACTACAGGTTAACAACAGAGAACTTCTTCACCATTGAGAATTCATGAACAAAAAATTTTTTTTTTTAAAAAAAAAAAAAAAAAAAAAAAAAAAGTGTGGGTCTGCCACAGTGCCATATCCAGGCAGTAAGGACAGGACAACATTCTCAGGCTCAAGGGAACCTCAATTTGTGTTTTCTTTCTTTTTCAAAAATTACATTTATTTTGTGTATGTGACAATAAGAGGTTCATGCAGAGGTCAGAGAATAACTTTTAAGAGTTGGTTCTCTCCTTACAATATTTGCGTTCTAGGGACTGAACTCAGGCCATCAGGTTTGACAGCAAGAACCTTTACACTGAACTGTCTCCTACCTCTCAACTTGTTTTTCTAAAGATTCTCTCCAGTTAGTATCAATAGCTAAGTCGTGGTGGTGACTCCAGGTGAGAAGATGGCTCCAAGATACCTTCTGAGGTGGCTCAGTTGTTACATTAAGGTTTTAAACGTCTCTAGGAAAGATTCTAAGTCACCTCTCTAGAGATTAGACCTGAAATGAATGAATACAGGTACTATTCCTCAGTAGGTAGGAAAATAAACGAATTATTGTCCGAGTTTCTTTATCCTCACATATAACTGAGAATAACAGAGACAGCACATCTTACAGACTACACAACACTGGCTTCTGTGTGGGTTCAGGATCAGCTAGGACATGCTACAGTCACAAACTCTGCAGCACACACCAGTGCTTTACCACAAGAAGATGCATTTCTTGCTCATTACCAAGTCAAAGTTAACTCTCTAGGGCACTTGTCTTCTTCACTCAAAAATTTGGGCTATTTACAATTACAAAATGAAGTCTGCTGTGTGGTTCCAGAGCAAGGGAAGGAAACACTAGAGAGTCTCACTTGCAATTAAATATTCCCACATGAGAGCAGTGTATGCCACTCTGTCCACAATTCCTTCTTCCCTTGAGAGAATGCAAGTAAAATCTACTAATCTTTCCTGAGCTATATAAAGTAGAGCCATCAGGACAGACACTCCAAAACTGACATATTATTGGGCAAAAAGTAGAAAATAGTTCTATGCTGCCAAAAAGGCATCATGTAGGCAGTAAGATGTGCTTGTCAGAAGAGAAACCACCTGGTGTCAGTTCCTAAGGACACCAGCACAGCCACTGTGGTGATAATACAACAACATAGCGGAGAGAGACCAGCACAAAGGAAATGTACCCAAGATGTCTTAGCTGGTTTCTTTTTCTGTTTTGTTTGAGACAGGGTCTCACACATGGCTGGCCTTGAACTTGCCATGTATCCAAGGATGACATTAACGTGCTCCTACCTCCTCAATGCTAGGATTGCATGTATGGGCACCACACCCACTTTATGTGGTGCTCAAAGTGGAGGCGAGGGCTTCGTGCCTGGTAAGGACTCTACCCACAGAGCTGCATCCCCGTCACTCTCACTTTATTTCAGAGTTGAAATAAGCATCTGCACAAGTCTTCTGGATTGTCTATGCAATAGCCTGTATCAGTTTCTAAAATCCTGAAGTTGATTTTTTTTGCATTAAAAAAAAAAACAAAAACAAAAACAGGAGGCTGGACTAATGTCTCAGTGATTAAGAGTGCTGGCTGCTCTTCCAGAGGTCCTGAGTTTAATTCCCAGCAACCACTTGGTGGCTCACAGCCATCTATAGTAGAGCACTCATACATAAAATAAATAAATAAATCTTTAAAAAAACAATAAAAAAGTTAACAAGGCCTTGGCTCAGCAGGAATCTCTTAACCCAACGACTATATAAGTTTCCTTGTGACCAATGCTCCTAGAGGCCAGTGAGCGCCACTGAAGAGGCTGCCCCACAATACACCACCGACAGGCATCACAGGACCCAAACAGTCAGTGCCCTCCACAGGGTCCACTAGAGGAATCCTTTCACTGCCCACTTTCATTCCACTGCACCCTTCCTTTCACTGCGCCCTTCCTTCCACTGTACACCTTCCTTCCACTGTACACCTTCCTTTCACTGCACCCTTCCTTTCACTGCGCCCTTCCTTTCACTGCGCCCTTCCTTCCACTGCACCCTTCCTTTCACTGCCCACTTTCATTCCACTGCACCCTTCCTTTCACTGCCCACTTTCATTCCACTGCACCCTTCCTTTCACTGCACACCTTCCTTTCACTGCACCCTTCCTTTCACTGCACCCTTCCTTTCACT
>CABHPH010081459.1:16546-39074 GCA_902168325.1 Peromyscus nudipes | reverse complement strand
ATCCAAGAAATACGTGAGGAGCAGATATTAACATTTTTATTAAATACAGGTCCCGAACTGTACCTGAGGCACAAGGAAAGTGGACCCTTATATTTTGTGGTTTTATGTACTTTTCTTTTTTTCTAAAACATTAAAAGTTGATGAAATTTCAAAACATTTTAAAGTAGTATTAAAACTCACAATATTGCTTTACTTGAAAGCAAAGTGTAATTAAGATTTCTACTTATAAGCTTTAATAGAAAGAAACTGATCGCTATTTTCAGAATGTACTTTTTTGTATTTTGTGTTTCAATTTCACAACTCAGGCTTAAAAAAAAAAAAAAGCCATGGTCTCACTGTGTAGCCCTGACTAGCCTGAAACTCACTATGTAGACCAGACCAGGTTGTCCTCTAACTCACAGAAATCTCCCTGCCTTTACTCCCTGGTGCAATGATTAAAAGCATGTGCTACCACACCCAGCACTGACAGTCTTAAATAATTTCAATTAACTTAAGCTTATTTGATCTTGTCTTTGGTATTGGATTAATATTAAAATTTTTAGTTTTAACATTTCCAAAATACTGCATTGAGACATCATTTATCTTCATTGCTGAATTTCTTCCGCTCCTTTAAATCCTGCACTATTTACCCTAATCCTGGCCCTAGTGGGGACACATGCATTGAGTCCTACAGGTTAAAGAACCCAAGGCAGCCTAGATATGGGACTCCATACTCTATGCCCAGTTTTTTTTTATTGTCCAATGTGAGAAGGAAGGGACCTCCAGATCATTCACACACACACACACACATTGCCTCCCCAGGTACATTCTTGTTGTGGTGGTTTGAAAGAAAATGGCCCCCAAAGGGAAAGGCACTATTAGGAGGTGTGGGCCTTATTGGAGAAAGTATGTCACTATGAGGTTTTCTATGCTCAAGATATACCCAGTATCTCAGACCACTTCCTGTTGCTTGCAAGTCAAGATGTAGGACGCTCGACTACTTCTCCAGCACCATGTCTGCCTATATACCACCATATCACACCATGGTAATAATGGACTAAACTGAAAATGTAAGCCACCACAATTAAATGTTTTTCTTTTATAAGACTTGTTGTGGTTATAGTGTCTTTTTACAGTAGTAGAAACCCTAAAACACTTGCCATTTTAACAAATAAAAAAAATCTGACCTATTTAACATGATTTTCAAGTTACATTTTAACTTGCTCTGAAGTCTGGCTCACTAGTGGTATGTTTATAGATGTTTGTCCCCCAGTATTTACACCATTACAAAGTTGATTTCCTGAAATAACGAGGTACTGTCTTGGACACTTGCACTACTATTGATAATGATACATCCCACCTACTACTACGTTACTTTGGTGCGTTCCAATGGCTTCCTCTTTAAAATCCTGCTTCTGCTTTTTGGACAAGGCAAAGGAAAAACTAAATTCACCTTTGCCTCCAGAGTGAAATTCCCCACCCATCTTGCAAGCTTTGTTTCAATGGTTCCTGATTTGAACTTTGGGATAAATCTTAACTCTTTTTCCAGGTTACACACACTTTGTTCTATGTGAAGGTTCTAGAGAAAGTTGTTTAAAGAAAAATATAGGCTTTTCCCTGCAAATTGTGGGCACCCTAGAGCAAAACTCTTAAAATTTTATAAATAACACCTGAATAGGGAGTCTTGGCTGAGCATTGTTTTCCACTCAGAATTGATACATTCTCTTTAGATGCTTGGCTGGAAAAAGTTGCAAATGCTGCTCCACTTATTTTTTTCCTTTTTAACAAAAAAAAAGTATTATATGTATAGTTGTACAGTGTCAGGGAGGAACTGTAATTGAAGCATTTCTCCTGTTCATGGATCCTTCTCAATGCAATAGGCACTTCAACCTTGGTCAGCTGCCAGTATCCTCAACATTTGAAGTGCACCCCCAAACACACTTTAAAAATTCTTTGCTCAACTAGTCACCCCTCTCCTTCTTTTGCATATTGTAATGTAAATGACCATGAAGGTACCTCATCCGCATTGATGATAAGCTCCTAAAATGCAAAGAACCTGTTATGAATATACAGTTTACCGTGTACCTTAAAACAAGTACAGGCTTCACAAAGGCTCAAGTCTCAGGATGGGACATAGAAACATGAATGGAAATATGAGTTCAGGCAAATTCAAATATACTGAAATATTGAGGAACCTTAAAAAATTAACTAAACTGAAAAGAAATGGCTAAAATGTTTTGTTAGTGATTGAAGAATCTATAATTTGCTCCAGTGTCATTATAAGGGAACCTAGAACCCTTTCCATAGAGAGGGAGAGAACAGGGATGGGGGGATTTGAATGAGAATGTCCCCCATAGACTCATATTTTAATGTTTAGTTACCAGGTAGTAGAACTGTTTGGGAAGGATTAGGAGGATTGGAGGTGTGGCTTTGTTGGAATAGGTATGGTCTTTTTGGAGGAAGTGTGTCACTGGGGATGGGCTTTGAGGTTTCAAAACCTCCACAGGCCCTAGTGTCTCTGTCTGCTGCCTACAGATCAGGATGTAAAGCTCTCAGCTATTGCTTCAAGGGACATGCCCATCTGCTTCCCACAATGATGATAATGGACTAATCCTCTTAACACTATAAGCAAGCCCTTAATTAAATGCTTAAATAAATAAGAGCTGCCTTGGTCATGCTGTCTCTTCACAGCTATAGAACAGTGACTACAACAAGGCGGGAGAGAGAAAGTAAGGAGAAGGGGGATTGAGATTGATTGATTCATCCTTGGACACAGAGTCTTTCTGGTAAAACATGATGACCATGATGCACCAGAGCTTTACTCAAGTTTAATTCCTAATGGTAGTAGACTACAGATTTCAAATCCTCCAAAACTGACTGAAGGAAAGTATGTATCTGTGCCCAGGAGTGCAGAGTACTGTGTTATCTTTGGCCTTGCCTTTTTTCTCTATATATATATTTGAAGTTCCAGCCATGGATGACAATGCTTTTTCATAAACAGAAAGCATTGGAAACAGAAAGTTGGTGCAAACAAATAAACAACAACAACAAAAACCTTTGCAAAGTCTAATCATCTTTTTATATAAAGTCTTCTAATGACTGTGAAAAGATTATAGTCCTTCCTCATAAGCTAATTAAAGTAGCATGTGTTTTAAGGCTTTTTGAAAGCAACTTTAGAAATGCTTTGCAGTCAGGAGAGATATTTTCTTAATTTTAAATTTTTAACAGATTGTCTTCATTAAGATTGCAAAAAAGAATATATTTATGGCCAATATTTTATAGCCATTATTGATTTTGTACCTGTGCAGTTGGGTTCATGTTCATGTTGACACAAAGACATGTTACTACTGACCTACATTTTCTCTTATTTGTAAGAAATTCTAAAATAAAGTTCACATTCTTTGTACATATTACAAAGAAGAATGCTTTACCCATGTTTGTCTTTGGACAAGATAAAAATCTTTATTTACAAATGCTCTGTTTCTCTAAGTGTACACAGAGGGAAAGGTTTGGATTAAAATATGTTAAAAGCACAGAAAACAAAAACAAATTCTGGTTAGAAAAAAATCAAGGGAACCTGGTGATGATGTTCAAAAACTCAAAAGTAATAGGAGTCAGCCACAAGAGACTAGGACGTGGAGAACAGCCACAAGAGGGCTAGAACACATGAGGAGCAAGTATATCAAACTTCCCCGAGCCTTCTGCCTCTGCTGATTTTGTTTCAGAAGTTAATAAGCAGCTCAGGAATGTCCACATTATAGCCTTACTTCTAATTGTTTCATATAACAATAGCCTTTTATTTACTAATACAAAATCAGATAAGAGATTGCTTCCATCCAGAAAACATATTAGGCAAACTCCCTGCTCGAAGGGGCTGGCAGTTGTAGGAGTAGATACAACTTGGGAAGCACTGCTGAAATATAGGCAACATTCTCTTGTGAGCTGGTACTTAAAGCTGTATTTTATTCCTTTCTATGTACAGAGAAAGTCCCCTGGATCCACAGTGAAGAATAAGTTATGGCAGCTTCCTGGTCCATGGGCCAGAATAGTGTGTTTCTGTTCCTCTTTCAATGCTGAGGCACGTTTTATTATTTGCCAGAAGTCCTCAGTCAATGGCACTAGAAATATGACAATAGGGAAGACGTGAGAGCATTGCTAAGAAACCCTAGAAGCTTTGTAACCTTGCCTATAGATGCTACATCGGATGGCTTTTGAAATCCTTGTACATTCAAGCTGGTTCATCCTTGCATCCTGTACATTTTCTGAAGGCTGTGTGGCAGAAGGCTGGCTGGTGAGAAGTGAGTGCTTATAAGGAGAATTTCCCACAGGTGAATCTTGAGGACTCTGCACTCATTCCTCCTACCATGTCTCTTGGGCTTCTTGAGTCTTCATGGGTCCCAGAGGTCCCAGGATCACCATGGTCTATATATCTCTGAGACTCACCATGGTGGATGTGTCTTTGAGGGGTCTGGATTTGCTGAGCTTTTATCAGTTCCCTGCAATCAGAGGGGACATGCATGGGTAAATTCTTCCCTACTTAGAGGTAGTATTTATAATTACAGCTAATTGCTCTTTTTATTTCAGTTTTACAAAGTCAAGCCTGAGCTATATGCAGAGTAGAAGAATCAGTTTTTATGATTCTTACTATCATTAAAAAGGTTGATACATGCATTATAAATCATCTTTAATATTAAAATTCTAAGTGAACAACTCTAGGCAAAATATAAGAACTGTGAGGGTAACAAAGCACAGATCTTATTGAAACATAGTTAATCATTTTTATCTGATATACATATATACTGTATATATAATATATATATTCAGTGGTTATTTTCACTCATCAGTGACAGGTTGAATCATTACAGGAGAAATCATACAAAGCATGAACCATTTAATAGCTAATCCTTTACAGAACAAGTTTACCACCAATTAGTCTAGCCCAGCAGTTCTCAACCATGGGTCATGACCGCTTTGGGGGTCAAATGACCCTTTCACGGGAGTCACCTAAGACCATTGGAAAACACGAATATTTAATTAAAATTAGTAACAGTAGTTATGAATTTGTAATTAGTTATGAAGTAGCAATGAAAATAATTCTATGGTTGGGGGGTCACCACCACATGAGGATCTGTATTAAAGGGTCTTAAGCATTAGGAAGGTTGAGAACCACTGTTCAGACAGTTTCAAGATGCCATCTGCCCTATCTCTATATAGGATCTCTGTGATCATTTACATTCAATGAGGACAGACACTTGTACCTCCAGCTTAGGCTCACAGAATATGTATACACACTTTCGCAGACATTTGCATCTTTTTCAACAACATATATGGGTATTTTGTAGTTTACTGCCTGAAACAATGAAACTCAAAAAAAGCAAAAACTATGAAGTGGTTTATTGGGAATTGTGGGATGACTCATCCCTAACAGGCTTGAGGGCCAGACGGCTCAAACAATTAAAAAGGATACTTTCTGAGAGCCAGCCTGGGTCTGCCTAATGGCCTTAGCAACAGCAGCTGAGACATGATCTGGAAATGACCTGGACCAATGAGAGGCAGCTGTGTCACACCAGCAGATGCATATTCATCAGACCTCCCTCCCCTCCCCCCCAGGGTAGAGTGGAGGGTATATAAGGCTTGCCTCTTCCTGAATAAACTGAGCTTGTTGTTTCGACATTCTCCCGGAGTCTGTGTGGTTTGACTCTGCACCTACTTGGCCCCCACCCCCAAAGGGAACAACAGCAAGGACCCTGCTACAGGGAATAACTGATTACCTGCCTAAAGGCTGAGAGTCTCTGCAGCTCAGAACCAAAACACGGGTTTAGTGACCATTCAAGTTTTCAAGTGAATCCTTCCAAGATAGACTGCAGCTAAACAAAGCTGGACTTCTAGGCAAATGTCAAGCAAGGATCATATTTCATTTTCTTTTTATTTTCAATAGTGCACATATGATGCAACAATCAACTAAGAATTCCTTCAAAATACTACTTAAACATCATTGCATGACCTCTTCCAACCACACCCAAACTAATTTGTTTAATAAATGAATACGAGCTTACATCAACCAGAGATCAGATTGCCTCCTTTGCTCAGAAAAACATAATCCTCTACATATGTTATCAGGATCCGATGCTGCCTTCTGTCCTTGGAGCTTAGTGCTTTCTAAAGAAGGTTCTTTGTTCACCTAAGATCCTAAAACAGACCGCTACTTGGCTAAGATTATATTAGGTGACCAGCAAGCAGCTACTTTGGATACTTGCTGTCCCTCAGAGTCCAAGGACTCCCTTATCACTGGGGTTTCTTTGTATGCTTTCCTCTTGCTTCCTTTGCATTAACTGGACTTCTCTCAAGCTGCCTAGTCACAGAGCTGCAGAGTCCCATGCCATAAAACATAGCACACTGCCAGGCTTCTTGTGGGCAGGGCCTAAGTTTAATGGTGTAGAATGTGCATAGACTTGAATCCATAGAGACACACCAGTCCAGTCAGACCACTATGAGTTGTTCAAACAGACCCTTTCTTGACTCCAACAACCAACTGTACCTTTCCAGTGTGGCTATCTTGGACTTCTCCAAGTTCAGTTGCTTCTGGAGTTCCTCTGTTTTCTCCATAAAGGGCCGGAGAATTCGACTTCTGGCCAGAGCTGCTGCTGAAGGTCTCTGCTTTGGATCAGGGTGGATCATGTTCTAAAGATAGATTTAGGGTCATGGAAGGAAACAGAAGTTTCAGTAGAGGCAGCATCTCCCCATTCAAGCCAACTTCAGTTCAACATCTACTGCTGAGTATTGGGAAACTGCTTTTCCTCAGTGAAAGCTTTGTTCCACCTTGAACAGAAGGATCACCCATGTCTGGTAACATCATTTGTTGGTACTTATGACTTGGATTTAATTGTCATGTTTGAAAGCTAGCTGGTTTGCTGATTTACTAGTCTAACATTTTAATTATAAAGGGGAAAATGGGAGCTATGTCCAAGTTATAGGAAAGGCCAAGACCAAAACCCAGTTCACTCAACTCAGTTCCACGTTCACCCAACTCAGTTCAGAATACTTTCCACTGCATTGTACTCCTTTATCCCTTACTAACTCTGAGATACTTATCTCCAGGCAGAGGAGATCTGTAGCCTAAGATGACTTGCATATTGTGGGTATTAGCCTGTGATTAAGATATCAGCATCTCTATGTATGTAATTAATGGTGTCACAGGACGACAAATACACTGAACTTTCCCTATTTGGGATCCACATTCAGAGCAAGCACCACCATTTACTCTATAACTATACCACAGTTCATTTTATCTGAAATCCAGGATAATGCTAATCTCTTTTCTGGGGATGTTGTGAGGGTGAAGTCAATTAACATAAATTATATAGTATACATAGCACAGGGCTAGCATTTAGGCACCTAGTAAATATGAACTAAATCTAAGATTCATTTACACATAAAATATATGTGTATATATACATATATGAATGGATGAATGATTAGGGTATTAGCAAAGGAACAAAGGAAAGGTTTTCCTCTTTCCAGGACAGAAAAATGGAAGTAGAAGGAAGAATCAGTAACTACATTTGAAATTTGTAGTTCAAAAATAGAACTCTAATGTTCAAGGAAGTAGATATTTCTAAAGTAATGTTAGGGACCCTAACCAACCTTGTTTTCTAATCCATGAATTTTTTGAGGAGGGGGGCTGACTCTAAACTTCTTGGTAGTATAAGGTTGTTGAGGTCTGTTTTTGGTGCTGTTTGTTGTGTTTTGTTTTTGTAGCTCTCTGTTTCAATCTAATACTCCCCTTTGTTATCCTTATGCATACTTATCTATAAAAACAAGGATCACAAATTTTTCAATTGACATTATGCCTTTTCCCCAATACCTCAAATAAGTGGTATTGCCAATTACCAAAAAGTTGCTTATACTTTTAAAGATACTCGTGAAGTGATTCTTTTAGAAAATTTTGTCATCATTGGCCATTGACAACAGTGCATACCCTGATGTTGGAGGGGAAAGACGAGGCTGGAATTGAGAATTACCAATTATTAACTGAATACAAGAGCCCCTCTGAGTTTGAGTTTCCTCTGCTGCAGAAAGATGTGCCACCTGCCATTTTGGGTAGGTTGCTAGGAACAAATAAAAAGTGTCCACATGAGGGTACTGTAGAAGTTAAGTTTCCATAAGAAGTTTCAATCTGGGGCTGGAGAGATGGCTCAGTGGTTAAGACCACTGGCTGCTCTTCCAGAGGTCCTGAGTTCAACTCCCAGCAACCACATGCTGGCTCCCAACCATCTGTAATGAGATCTGGTGCTCTCTTCTGGCGTGCAAGCATACATGCAGACAGAACACTGTATATATAATAAATAAATAAATCTTTAAAAACAGTTTCAATGTGCCCTGTCTTATCTGAACTTTCTACTTCCTTCCTCCTTCATGTTCACACATGACCCTAACCAAATTCATATTTACCTAACCCCTACTCCACAACCACCACACTTGTCATCACACTTAAAATACAGATGTTTCATCTTCGTTTCATCTCATAAGAGGTGTCACCTTGAGCAGACCATAAAAGTCATCTGAGAGCTCCTGGACAATGTCTGGAAAGTTCCCCTTGCGGATATGATGCCACATGTCACCATTAATGGGTAATGACTCTGCTCCTGCAGCCATTGCAATTGTTAACCCCAAGGCGAATATGTCTGCTTTGGGAAGGTGTTGATAATTCTACAAAACAGAAGACAGGAACACCAGTTAGTCTGCCAAGCAGAGTGAGTCTAAAATGTGATTGGCAGAGGTCTGATTACACATAAGCTCTCAATGCCATGGCATAGTTATATTTACTGTAGTTGATGGTTTATACCTAAGAAGCTAAAGGGAACATAAACAAACCTTAGTAATATTGCTGAGCCCTGAAAGCCTAGGGTAGAATCTCAGCATCATTTTGTTCTGTCAGATTCACTGAGGCTTAATTAGCTGATCATAAGAAAAGACTTTTTCTCCTGAAGGAAGTTATAGTCTTACTAGGTCAGACTCAACAAGAATCCTAGAATATGGGCAACCACTAACAGTCATTTTAGTGATCAGAGCTGGTAGGTTATCAAGAAGATAACATGATAAAGACAACATGACCATGAAGAGAGGATTTCCTTTCTCTTATGCAACCCACTAGGCTAAGAATTCTAAGAAATACTAGAAACAGTAAGAGACCTTTAGAAGGAACTATGTAAATATTGATTCATTGTTGATGGTGATAACATTCCTTTGCTTTGGGGGAATTTCTTTACTGTATTTGATCTTTATTCTGAATGGGAAAAAAAGACTATTAGTTTGAATTACAGATATATACTCTTCATTTGGGGCACCATGAGCCTTCATCTGAGAGTCCAACAGTTGAATGAATTATAAAATTCATTGCACATCTGTAGTCTCAGCTACTTGGGAAACTAAGGACGGAAGGCCACAAGTTTGCGGCAGCCATATTGGACAACATAGCAAGATTCTGAGTCAAAAAAATTTTAAAAATGACAAAAAAATTATTTCCCCTCCCATTTCCCTAACTTATACCTCTTGCAAGATCTCCTTAGCCAGGAAGCGAATATCTCCTTCTTCCACTTTGGGTTTGCTGATTGATGTCACATGGCCCAGGTCACCTTTTAAAAAGGAAAGAGAGGCTGTTTTAAAGAACATGGCTTTCTTGGAGATGGAGTAAATGTAGTCGTCAGCTTAATTACAGAGTGATATGCAGATGGGGTAAAAGCAGACTCACCAATTTTATATATCACGTTGGCAGAGAGAAACCAGTCAGCCTCACTCTCAGCCTCTTCCGGGCCTACAGGAGAGTCACTCTGCATCTTACGACAAATGAAGATGTTACCTGAAAAAAATAGAATAGACATAAGTAACGATTTCTGAGCTCCCACCCCACAAAGAGCCTTTCATGGCCATGACCTTGCAGCTTTCCTCCTTTGGTGTGGTTGTGGAGTGACTACTAATCTTTGAATTTTAATTTTTTCTATATAATCTTTCTCTGTATGTATGTGTGTGTCACGCTCAGATTCCCTGTCTCTGTCTCACTGTGTAGCTCTAGCTAGCCTACAACTCATTATATAGGTCAGGCTGGTCTTGGACACACAGAGATCAGCCTACATCTGCCTCCTGGGTGCACGGATGGGGCTCTATGTAATCTCTTACATCAGATCAGAACAGCCAGTGATGGATGGATAACACTTGTTTAAGTTGAACTGACCTCATATAGTCCCCATCCTCTGAAGAGCATGGTTACATGCTATCTCAAAATAAATAAAACCCATAAAATAATAACTTCTCCTTAGGTTTCACACTGAAAAGTGATAAACACATTCATTCTGTTCATTCTGATCAGGGCTGACTTAGAGAAAATACAGTACTAGTTACAAACACAATCAGAATGTAGTTGACACACTGTCAGTTTTCTACGTGGTGAATTAAACATCTAGTTTTATATTTTTGCTCTATATGAGAAAGTGTCTTTTCCCCTTGTGTCTCCTGACTCGAGGAGGAAATGGCTAAAGATATTTGACTGAGTTTGTTATAGGAAATGAATGGAAGAAAGTAATTCTTCTAGACAATACTATCTTTGAGAGTGAAGGTATGTACACAGGTGCACATTTTCACAATGGTGTATAAAAGACAAACTACGGAAGGAATATAGACAGAAAAAAATACTAACTGGGTTTGATGTCCAGGTGTACCATGCCAAAGTTGTGGATGTACTTAAGTCCCAAGGAGACCTGGAGGAGGATGTCTTTGAGTTTGGGCTCTTGGAAGTGATTGCCGGATGCAGCATTTTCAGATATCGCAGCCTGCAAGCTCCCACCTGGGCAGGAATTGTAGAGAACAAGCCGACAGAGAAGAAACAGATGTGAGGCTCACAGGCAGAGAAGGCAGAGGAGATGATCATGAGAGACTTGAACAAATCTCAGTTCCATGTCAGCACAAAACACACAGTATCAGTCCCAGGACGGTGCCATAGATGTTAGGATTTCAGGACTTTGAAAGAAGAAAATAAGATTCTAGGTTCTTAACATATGGCCAGAGATGTAATATGTAACCCCCTGCCTCAGGTATGTGACAACTAACGTTTTAAGAGTTTTACCTAATTATTAGCCATAAGACAATCAAGCCAACGTGGGTAGTTACTGTTGGTGTTTAAATCGATCCCATGTCAAAGTCAGACTAGTATTTATAGAGCATTAGTAATTTCACTGTGACTCTTATTCCATTAATGATAGATCATAAAGTTAGAAGCTTAATGGTTGTGACTCAAAGAAAATTTAAAAGCTCTTTTTTATGGCTGAATCCTGTTTCAACCCCAGTATTTGTACATTGGGTGTAGACTATCTTGATTTATCTTTGCCATCAACAAAATATAAGTCCTGAGTTCATATGCCACGCCTGGGCTTGGACTCACACCCTAAGGTGTTAGATGTTTCTGAACACTTTGTTTAATGAATTAGAGTCCTGGCTCCCATTAGCAGGTACAAAACTACAGTCCAGTGTGCAGTAGTAGGGTCTGAAATAATAGAGTGTTAAGAAATTCTGTACTTAAAAGTATCCCATGTAAACATTAAAGGCCAATTTGTAATGCTAAAATAAGTACATTTAGTAAGAAAAATCCACCCCTTTTCAACACACACAAAGAGATGGCAAAAGGTTATTTCTTTAGGAATCTTAGAAGAAGGATTTGTGTAAGAAAAGCAAATACTTTCAGTTTTGTTAAAAATGAAGTTACTGTGAAACTGAATTTGCAGGTGAGGTTATTACATGTCAACAAGGAGGAGGGGGCTGCATCCAGGAGAACTCTACTGGCTGCAGCCAGCCTGGGCATTCCTACATGGGAATCTAATTTTCTGAATTAGATGTTTACCCTGGCAACAGAGAAAGCAAGTCAGTCAAGGACCTCTGTCAGAACATGGTCCAAGATGGAGTCCTGTGAGAACTCTGAGTAATTGTGAGAAAACTCCAAGAAAACAAGAGTCTTGTGACCTCAGTTTCTTCAAAACAGACTTGTTCTTGGAATGTTTTGGAGTTCCTTTCAGGTGTAGCAGATAGGAGTGAGTTTACTTCAGCTGCTGTTATTCATGTGCCTCTATGGGAAACATGTTTTGCCATGTGCAGCTTGTCCTTGTGATTATAAATCAAAAGCACTTTACCCCTTGGCAAAAAGAACATCTTTAGAAGGTATTTGTTTTCCTCTCTGCCAACAGGGTCTAAAAATATCAAAACAAAATAAAGAGCAAATAACTTCTAACAATAAGATGTAAAAAGCAGGTTAACAATTCAATGGAATATTTTATTCAGACTTGCATATCCTCACAATATCATTTTATAGTGCTGTTGGTAATATTGGCAATTTCCTACTGACAGAGTTGTTCCTTGTTTAGTGAAAAGAATGCAACCACGTATGGCATTCCACAGTGCATGCTGACCCTGACCCTGATGTGTCATAGTATTCTAACAAGTAGGATCAGGAGTTGGCTTTATGGAATTTCAATGACAGAAGATATCAGATGCACAAATATTGTCATTATGGAGAGATAAATAATCGAACTCCAAATCAGTTGAAATCCTGGGGGCTGTTGAATCTATTGAAGACATTTTAGCTGTCTAGGCTCATCCAGAGGTGACTTTCAAGGCATCTTGACAAGGATCAAGGAGAAGGAGAGGACATCTGATTGGTTCAGGCTTAAGATGGACAACAGGGAAAATTCTATGACAGTGGGTCTCTACTAATAGTCATCTAATATATATGTGTAAGACTCCAAATCACGTATGGTGTCACCTAAATTAAAATCACAACTGTCCATGCCCCAGTCTGACTGCTTTGACAGGTTAGGAGATGAGCAACGGGAGACCTGGGATGAAAAGAATGAAATGAGAGGGAAGGAAATGCAGGGGGTGGAGCCAAGAAAGGAGGAGGGGGGAGGTCTTGGAAAGGCTCCACCTGTAAGAATTGCAAATTGCAAAATCAGTTGCATCACTGAATGAGCACCCTGTGAAGGCAATGGGTCAGTATGATGAAACAATTCCCTGCAACCTGTAACCTACCTACTTCTAACCTGAAGGCCACTACCTGGTTTTTAAAGTCCTATATAGTATCCCTATCTTTTATCTTGCTGATATTATTTCCTACCACAAGGGTCACCCATGTTGGGTCTCCTACTGTCTGTTAGATTAGACCCACCCTCAGTTCTTTGCCTTTAGCCTGCCTGATGCTCCAACAACTGGATGCCTTCCTTCTGATTTCCTAAACTCTAGTAATTCTTCTGCAAGCTCTAATTCAAGTCCTGCCTCCTTTATGAAATCTGGAGCTGATCTATTTTTTATTATGCATCAGGTATTGAGTCTCTGCTAATATTTCGCATGTGCTGTTGTCAATTCTCAAATTACTTCTGTAATAACTGTTACCATCCATTTATGCACTATGGAATGAAGTAAAAGGTGATTGTGATCGAAGCAACCTCCCCATCTTGCCAGTTTTGACGTTTTGGGAACTTTTTCATTGACTCTACATCATATTAACATTTCACTGTATTAGTTAATTTTTGTTATTTCATATCTGTGCTAACAGCAAAAAAAATCATGGAAATCAAACCAATTTTCCTTCTAGAAAGCGGGGAGGAGAAAAAAGTAGGGAGCCTCAGGTTTTAATACGAGGGAGTTGGGAAGAAAAGGTGATTAAGAAAGCCTTAATCATAAGCATACAGAAAGGCTGCACCTCCCCAAGCGGGTGATAGTGAGCTTAGAAGAGGAAAAAAAAGACAAGGCCTGCAAAGACCATAGGTTAAGGCTAAAAAATTTTTTCTATTAGGAAACAATAAGAGAAATGCCAAGTTGTTATTTTGCAAGATGTGTGTGTCATTCCCTGGCCTTTCACAACATTATTTACTCACTTATTTGCCTCCTAGAGAAGTTTTGTTACCAGTCACTATACTCCAAGGCCAGGCCGGACAACTATACCTGGGGCCTTCAAGTGTGCACTAAAATTACCTGAAGGCAGACAGAGACACTCAAGGTGGCTGGGGCAAGGAGGATTTTCAAACATTCTATGGTCAGAGTATGTCTTGCTGGCCCTAAAATTAGGGCAGATTTTACTCAATTTATGAAAAATACATCTGAAAGCACCAAGTTTGGTCACAGAACTTATCCCATTGCCTGTACTGTGGTGAGAACAATTAAGATCGAAGGTTTGGTCACAGCACTTATCCCATTGCCTGTACTGTGGTGAAAACAATTAAGATCGAAGGTTTGAAGCAGCAAACGATATGAAAGACCTGGAAACTCAGAGATCCATGAAAAAATAAGTGAAATAGTTAAAACCTTTACTAAACCAACTATACCTAGGAACCTTTATTCCAACATTCCCCCAAATGGTATGGTTTATACCTTTCCAGGTACCTGGCAGATGGTAACAGAATTATTTAAACTAGTATGGTAACTTTTTTTCTTTCAATATAAGATAAACTGTGAAGGAATTAATAGCATTTTTATGTGAGCTATACTAGCTTTGTGTGAAACACACACACACACACACACACACACACACACATACACACTCCTCTTCAACACTATTCTTATCTCTGCTTCCAAGCACAAGCATCTTTTGGTGTGACTCCGGTATGTAAAGGCTTAAACTGGGAGGAGGTAGATTTATTTACAAACATTTAAAAAGTTAAAGTTAAAAAGTTCATCCCCCTTCTCTGTATTAATCTACATACTTACCATTACAGTATTCATTCTGAATGACCACGTGATCGTCTTCTGCCCATGAAGAATAGTAGCGTACCACATGGGGGTGATGGCCAAGCACTGCATGAGCATAAACTTCATGCAAATCCAAACTCCCAAGGGACAAAAAAGCATTTAGAAAAATTAATTGAGATAATATAGATTAAAATATTTTTTAAGGGAATCATGGGAGGCATTAAAAATAACAGAATATTTTCCTAGGGCCTGCTGTATGCTTAGTATTTTATATATTCAGTCGTTTCAGATTCTTGGTAAGATACATTGGAAAACATGGTAAGTGACTGGTCCAAGATGAAACTGGTACTAGTAGACCTAAGAGCAGAACTTTGGTCAACCTGGTACCAAAGTTCATGCTTTATTCATTGAACATGGCATATATAGAGGTACCTCATGTGCTTAATCTCTCAAGAGCAGATATGAGCTTTGGGTCTTAATTTCATTGTCTCACAGTACACATTGCATCGTGTTGTGCCTATTATAATAAGAAGGCCATCACACACTTGATTGTAGACACTCTGATGGAACTATCTCCTCTGTGAAGGCTAGATAGTCATTAGTGCCATTATCAAACTCAGCCAATCTGATGGGTTATAGGGGAAAGCCGTGGGAGACATATGCATTGTGCAAAAGAAAAGCTTATTCTATCCTTGATTGACATCAATATAAAAACAAAAGTCTGTAATATCTGGTTCAGCATGGTCAGTGTGGATGAAAGGAGCTCACAAAAGCATTACTCAATCTGAAAATATGTTTTTCCTTATATCATAGGAAAGGATGAACACTTAGTTCTAGGAATTAAATATCAACATTCCTAATAGTTTTTCTTTGCAAAAAGTATCAAACTTCACTGCCAAATTAATTATTAGTGTATGTACTGGGTAGTTTTACTGTCAACTTGATATAAGTTGGAGACACCTAGGAAGAGGGAATGTATAGCCATGTCTGTGAGAGATTGTTTTGCTCAATATTTGGTGTGAGGGCCCAACCCACTGTGGGAGGTACCAACTTTAGACAGGTAGAAGAAAGCAGGCTGAGAGCAAGCCAGTAAGCAGTGTGTCTTCATAGTTCCTGTCTCTGCCCTGACTTCTTTCCATGATGGATTGTGACCTAGAAGCATAAAATGAAATAAACCTTTTCCTCCTCCACAAATTGCTTTTAGTCTTGGTGTTTATTACAGCTGCAAAAGGTAAAGTAGAAGAGTTCAAAGTAGAGATAAACTACTGAAAGCATTTCCTGTCTGACAGTATTTCAGATGAACATAAATAGGTACCAGGAGACCATTCCAAAATCCAATTCATTAGGATGGCAGTAAGACCAGTAGACAGAAAAGCTAAGAAATTAAAATAACAATGGTATGCATGGGGTAGTGCATGCTTTTAATCCCAGTGGAGGCAGGCAGATCTCTGAGTTCAAGGCCAGCCTGGTCTACCTAGTGGGTTCTAGGCTAGTCAAAGTTAAATGATGAGATCCTATAACTACAAACAACAACATGATCTGAAGTTATCAGGCTCTATTTCAGGAAATGCCATTGGTGTTCTGGACAATTCAGTAAAGCTATAAATGTAAAATGACATCCAGTGGTGGAGATAAACTTAAAATCAAGCAAATGGGGTGTTTTCATTGATATCGGTGGTGCTCTTTTTAAAACTATTTTGAGAATCAATACAGTATCAAATCCAAGTTTGTTCGTCCAGTACTTTTCTTAGGTACTCACTCATTTGATACTCCCGAGAATGGTTTTGTAGAGCGCTTTATTGCATAAACACATCCATCCAGCCTCTTAATGCACTTGTAGACTGTACCAAATGCCCCAACCCCAATTTTTTCTACCTCCAAGAATTCTTTTTCATAGCGGGAAGCCATGTTAGTTTCTCGTAGAACACTTCTCTAAAACATTTAAGAAAGAGAGAGGGAGTAAGTGTCCCTATGTACCATGAGCAATAAAACAGAGCTACGTTACATTTCCCAAATTGCTTTTTAAAATGTGAGGCAAATGCAATGGGCTCTCTTTATGTTGGTAATCATGGTAGCAAAGAGTTTTGCCAATGGCTGGCCATGCCTGTGTCTGACTTGTATTGTAACCTTACATACAAGTAAGTACTGACCCTGGTTTATTGTTTTAAGTGTTCTTTCCTCCGTCTGGTCAGACTATTCTGATGGGAGACCCACAGCTTCTGAAGCCCAGAACTACTGTCCTCAGCTGAAGGACTAACAGGAAACAGTTGAAGCATGTTCAGAGCAAGCGCAAACAATACCAACACCTCCTTTTGACTCTCTACCTTTATCAAGGCTTGGGTGCTGATTTCCACCTCAAGTTGAATAAATTTTCTTGTTTCAATTTGTTTTCATAGAAGTCTTAGTCTGGGAAACAAAATTGTCCAATGGATTAATCCATCACATGTGCTCAGCATTACCTCCCCCTAGTGGCCAACTGTTACTATCACTCATTTTCCAACTTGTAAATCAACCCAGGGAAATCATTAACTCCACAGTTTTCTAAGATGAAGATCATAACAATGACTCCTCAGGGTACATTAATATTATGTGATAATATATATACAATGTTTTGTTACATGTCATTGCACATATGTTTATGTATATATTTATATACATTGTATATAATGTGTTGATACAATATATATATATCAACATATCACAGTTATCTTAGTATAATGTAAACACATGGAAATTTTAAAGTCTAGTATTATGATCAAAATCTCTACTACACATGAATCTAAATTTAAGATGATTTCTCTCCCCAACATCATCTTTTTTAATGCCCCAATTAGCAAGAATGTTTCTCATCTAACTTTAGCAAATTTAAAAAAAAAAAATCTTGACTATGACTTGATCATTTTTGCATCTAATTCCAATCAGTCTTTATCAGCAAGACCTGTAATTTCCTTTGCCCTTAGGTAATCCTAAACTCTGATTCCTCCATATCTGGATTTGCCTCCATCATCAGCTCTCTTCCCAACTCCTCTAATAAGAACAATTTTGCAAAATGGTTCTGCAGAATTAAAAGCCTCGTTGTTTCCCAAGAGAAAGTTAAATTCTGACAACAGACCCAAAGCCCTCCTATCAGCTGACACTGAGTACTTTGGCCACCCTATAGCTACCAAACAGGCCAGCTCGATGTCCACACCACTGCCAGCCACCCAACTGCCCAACCCACGCTCTTACACTGGACCCATTCCCCTGCTTTCAGAAAATTATAAATTACTTCTTTTCTTTGCCTAGAATTATCTTTATACATATTTGTTCTACCATTTTGTTTTCGACAAGGATTATTTTTACTACCTTGCAGACCTTAAATATTACATACATTTACACATCACATATAAGTTCACGTATAGGTTCATACAGATATGGGTATCTTTTTGCTTTATATTTTTGTGTGCATCCTTTTGATACTTCAAACATGTTAGTTTCTCCTGGCCAGGGACTTATGCATAGATCTATTTTCCCCATTCAATGAATATATTTGGCATTCTATCAGAAGTCAGTTAGTGACTTATAAAACAAAGGAGGAATAAAATTCAAAGGAAAAAGCAGTGAAGGCACAGTGGGCAATGTTCACATGTGAAAATTCAAAGCCCATTTCCACAGCCTTCTCTGTGGCAGTTACAATAGCCAAGTGCCACCATTTAAAAACACCACCTCCATTGGAGTGTGATGTCCAAACCTGCAATCCTAGCACTCAGGAGGCAGAGGCAGGAGGATCATAAATTCCAGGCTAACCTGAGCTATGAGAAACCCCATGCCAAGGAAGAGAGGGAGACAGAGAAAGAGAGAAAGGGAAAAAATGGGGAAACTATTAACTTATGAGAATAAGATTTGCTCAAGAAAAGTTTGGTAACTAGATGTGAGAACAATCGTGTGGTTTCTGCCATTCAAAGGCACTGAAATAACAGCTGTCACTGCAACATCCAACTCTGTGATTAGTGAGTGATGTGTGCAACCATCATATTCATTTTCGAGTTTTGTACACTGAATACATGATAAGAGGTATGTTGCCACATTTTGCAAACACCTTAAGAGCAATTTAATATCCTACTGACTTTATATTTAACCTAGCCACTCTTCTATTATTGGGCATTCAGTGCCTTCTGTAGCTTTCAGCAACTGCAATCCAGATGTGAGAAACATTTCAGAGGCAAATGTTTATAATATTAATTTGATAGGTTATACTACCATATGGGGAATATCACAAAAATGAACAAATAAGGATACATTTAACAGCTAAAATTTTACATAGAAATTTCTGTACCAGTATCACTTTTTCCGTTTCCGTTTTTGATTTGGGGAATAAAAGTAGCTTAATTTTCTTATTCCGTCTCTACTCCAGTATAGAAGGTTTCCCCAAATTAAAAGCAGAAATAGAAACTTATTATCTCTCTCTCTTTCTCTCTCTTTCTCTCTCTTTCTCTCTCTCTCTCTCTCTCTCTCTCTCTGTGTGTGTGACAGAGAGAGGAAGGGAAAGAGAGGGATGAAAGAAAGAATAGGAGAACTGGAGAGAAAGAAGGAAGAAGGAGAGAAAAGGATGGGGTAGAGAAGAATGGGGTGGAGGGGACTAAGATTGAGGGATAAGGAAAAGCAGCATGAGGGGGAAGTGAGGGGGAGTAGGGGAAGAATGAGGGGGGGGAGGTAGGGAGGAAGAAAAAGAGAAAACAAGAAGGGTAGGAAGCAGACAGAGAGGCAGAAACAGACGATGAATAGGATGTTGTGACCGCTGGACCAAAAGACCACGCTCACCTTAGGAGGCAGCCACTGTTCCGATTTGCTTCCCCCTTCTCCAGTTTCCTCACTAAAAGGAAAAGGTTAGAGCAAGAATGATTACAGATTATGTCTCATTGACACACTCACTGAGGCTGGTATTGGGATTAGTTCTGTGGCTCTAAGGAAATTAATTCCTTCCCCTCTTCACTTTAGGTTCACTTTACATTGAGTAGAGACAACCTAGAAAGTTAACACACAAGCCTAAGACAGGATAACAGCATTAGGAGAGACCGTGAACAGCACCAGTTATGTGAGTATCTCAAGAGGGCAAAAGGCTTTCCTCGAAGAGAATATGTAAGCTAAGATTGCAAGAAGGAATGGGAACTGACGGAGAAAAGCGGTGGACATTTCAGGTAATTAGACTACCACATGCTAAGACAGTGGTTCTCAACCTTCCTAATGCTGTGACCCTTTAATACAGTTCCTCGTGCTGTGTTGACCACCAACCAGAAAATTATTTTCATTGCTACTTCATAACTGTAATTTGCTATTGTTGTGAATCATAATGTAAATATGCAGGATATCTGATATGCGACCCCTGTGAAAGGGTCATTCAACCCAAAGGGTTGCAGCCCACGGGTTGAGAATCCCTGTGCTAAGACCCAGAAGCCAGGAAGAGCACTGAACTAAACGTAGATGCTGTTTTCCCCAAAGGAGCCAACCAAACCTGAGACATTAAACTGTTCTGTGTTCCACAGCAAGCAAGTGGAAGAACTTGGCTTTTACTGAGACATTAAACCACTCTATATTCCACAGTTAGCAAGTGGAAGAACTTGGATTTTACTGAGACCTTAAACCACTCTGTGTTCGACAATTAGCAAGTGGAAGAACTTGGCTTTTACTGAGACATTAAACCACTCTATATTCCACAGTTAGCAAGTGGAAGATCTTGGATTTTACTGAGACCTTAAACCACTCTGTGTTCAACAATTAGCAAGTGGAAGAACTTGGATTTTAAACCAAGTCTAACTTTAAGGCATTTTTCCTTCACAACCACACTATGCTCTCTTTCCAATACTGCCCCTGTCAGAGCCCAGCTTTCAATGCAGTACACAGACATTGAGTAGAGCAGAAATATAATTTTGCCTAAGAAGTCTTCAATTTGCAATAAGAAGTCATTTGCAAACATCCCTCTTTGCATGAGCCATTTTCTGGGTCTATAGGCAAGATTTCAATGGACACACCAGACAGTTTCTTTTAAAGAAATACAGGGGAGAAATTACAAGCAAATGACACTGTGTTCATGAAATCAACTGATGAACACGTGTGACTTAAACTTAATACTACACCCTGATACTTAAAGTGACGACACAGTGGATATCAGAGAAGGCTATCCTCTCATGAGCATTAAGAGATGCCACTACAGTATCACCACTTTCATCTAAATTATCTCTTTTCCTGCTGCCTTCAATGAGTGGGGAAGGGAGCCTTGGGTGTTCTACACAGCTCTGACAGTTAGCTGTTTGCTTGTGTTGCCAGTGTGTATGGACACAAATGCTTCCCCATTTTAGAACTGTTTCCGTCACATAAAATAAAGTATCAAGGGAAACCGGTAAAGCAATATCCCCAAGTTAGCAAACTGGGAAGGGCAGTGAGATGGCTCAGCAGGTTAAGGCACTTGCCAGCAAGCTTGGTGACCTGAGTTCAAGCCCCAGGATCCACATGGTAGAAGGATAGGACTGATTCCCTAAGCTGTCCACTGACTTCCAGTCATGTGCTGGGGCATGTATGTTTCCTCCAACACACATGCATACACACAGTAACACAATGAAAAGAGAGAGAGAGAGAGAGAGAGAGAGAGAGAGAGAGAGAGAGATAACAAAAATAACTAATGCCCCCAAGAAACATGCATAATCCTTATTTAGGTGACTTTTCCATTCTGTGGCATTTGGGGGAATAAGGTACTTTGACTTTTCATTTATTAGCACCTTTGGAAGCAGCACTATCTTTTAACCCTCTTCGACTTTCCATCACCTACAGAAAAGTTCAAACAATTGCCCTGTAGCTCTCATCACTAGTATCACCAGATAACACAGGCCAAATTCAAAGCAGCAAAATACAGGTTGAAATATGAATGCCTCCCCAGCCGCTAGCCTCATATTACCCAAAGCAAGTCCATCAAATTCAGTCCCTAGCACATTCAGCTGTCTGCTGGAAGTCAGATCTATTGCTTGCTCCGCCAGACTCTTTTATCAAAAAGCTCCCTGCAGTACACATCAGAATGGAAAGACGCCCGGGTTTCTGTGACCAACACTGACATGTAGGGATGAGGGACACATGCACACTACTTCAGTTTCATTCAAGTAGAGTTCTTATTCCTGACCTTATTCTAGCACCAGCCCAATGGAATTCTCAGAAATGAAGAGAACTGGACACTTACAGATCGCCTCTGGTTTTCCTCTTGCCCTCTGACTGAAGGAATAGTTTTCTATAGGACTCTGGAGTGAATGGGTTGATATTAACCAGAGACAAAGAGGTCTTCTCATCCATGAAGGGAGCAGGTGTGAGTCTCAGATGTTTAGTGCTTCGGGCAGAGAGCTTCCCTATCGAAGACATCTCTGGCTGAGGCAGTGAATTCTATGTGAGGATGACAAAAGGCAAATCAGAATAGGGCTTTTAAAAGTAAAAGAAAGATTCCTGTCAGCTAGCTAGTTAGTATTTGAACCAAAGAATGTTATTGCTGGAGGATTTTGTGATTCAGTGAGAACTAGTTGTATTGCACCTGGTGCTCTTATTTTAAGCATGTGAAATTCTAGTCTCATCTCTTGAATCAACACAGAAATCAGTGTTTGATTTAAGCTCCACCCCTTCCTCTAGGTAGGTCTCCTAATTGTGAAAACAATTCTAAGTCCTACCTTCAGCTTTCGCAGATGAGGATACTGCACTTAGGTGGACAAAAAGGAGTCTATAGATGCCCCCATCCTTCAGCTCTCATACATTAACACACACTCTCTCTCTCTCTCTCTCTCTCTCTCTCTCTCTCTCTCTCTCTCTCTCT
>CABHPH010081459.1:0-16536 GCA_902168325.1 Peromyscus nudipes | reverse complement strand
TCTCTCTCTCTCTCTCTCTCTCTCTCTCTCTCTCTCTCTCTCTCTCTTTCTCTCTCTCTCTCTCTCTCAAATATTCATCCCAGGATTCATTTGGTACCTACTTAGTGGATTGACACTGGATTAGATACTGATGGGTACAGAGATAAATTGTAGCCCTTAAAGAACACACAGTTTGTTAATCAATTCATCAGTGTCTTTGAATTAATAACTTCGTAGGAGACATTTTTCATAGAATTTCTAAGTGAAAAATGAAGTTCTTAAATTCACTTTAGCCACCACATAAAATGATTAGAACCCCATGAAATGAAGTAAAGAGATTAAAAATAATAGTCTACATATTTCTAAATATATAAATACAACCTGCTCAGTCCTATAATGTTACTAGTATGTATATGATTTCAGGGTTGCCCACTTGGTATTCCCTGGGGAATACCACTTCTTCTACTCAGCATCTTTTAGTTGCTTTTGTCTAGGGTAAGGAAAAATGAACCAGGGGCCATGAATTTGAAGAGAGAAAGCAAGGGGACAGGGGAGAGTGGTATAGGGGGGTGTGGGAGGAAAGGGAAAGGGGAAATAATGTAACTATGTTAAAATTTTAAATTAAATAAAAATGACTATAAAAATGAATAAACAAAGGAATAGGTCTTTATTTATTACAAGAATGGCATCAGGAAGAATGGCAGCCTTAACACTGCACATTGCCAAAGCTTATAAGTAGACATGAAGAACAGAAGAGTTATAAAGGTTTTTAACTAAATGCATCCTAACCACCAGCATTTTACAGACATATAACTTAATATAAACGACCATGTATGTGTGTGCACTCATGAGTGGCAGACACTGTTGTAGATGGTTAAAAACACAAGGTCTCTCTTCCCTTAGAGTATGTATTCTAGAGAAGTTTAGTGGTAATAGTTCAAGTGCATTAGTTCTAAGAATTAGTAAATATACCAGGAAATAGAAGATAATCACTCTAAATATTCAAGCAGATGATAAAATGCTCCAGACAATGTTTTACGCTTATGGTGAGTGGATTGTAATTAAACAACAGCAGCCATATATAGTCTAAAATAATCTCTTAAGATTTTAAGGCTTTCATCCCTGACACTGCCTGGTGCACCAAGACCCAGAAGCTGGACAGCCCAAAGACCTAGGATAGAACCAAACATGACTAGAAAAAAAAAGAAAAGAAAAGAAAAAAAGTCAATGTAATGATGCCTAATGTTATTCTGCTATGCTTATAGATTGGTGTCTACCCCAGTTGTCATCAGAGAGGCTTCATCCAGCAACTAATGGAAACAGATGTAGAGACCCATAACCAAACATTAGGCAGAGCTCGGGGAATCCTAAAGAAGGAAGATAGGAAGGACTGTAGGAGCCAGAGGGGTCAAAACCCACAGAATCAACTACCTGGGCTCATAGGGGTTCACAGAGACTGAACTGACAACCAGGGAGCCTGCATGGGACTGACCTAGGCCCTCTACATATATGTGACAGTTGTGTAGCTTGGTCCTCTTGTGGGACTCCTAACAGTGGGAGCAGGAGCTGTCTCTGACTCTTTTGCTGGCTTTTAGGGCCCTATTCCTCATACTGGGTTGCCTTGTCCAGCCTTAATATGAGGGGAAGTGCCTAGTCTTATTGCTACTTGATATGTCATGTATGGTTGATATTCATGGGAGGCCTGCCCTTTTCTGAATAGAAACAGAGGAGGAGTAGATGGGGAGAAGGGGCAGAGTCGGGGAAGGGACTGAGAGGAGAGGAGGGAAGGGAAACTGGTCAGGATGTAAAAATAATAACAACAATAAAAATCACTAAAAAGATTTCAGGGCTTTGATGTGGCTATAACCAGATACTAATAAATGGAAGAAGGAAGACTTGCCAATCCAACTGCACCTAGACTTAACCAGAATTTAACCAGTTTGCAAGTTCAAAGACAAAGGATCCTGAAAGAACAGATGTCATTAGATCTACATGTAGGGATCTAGAGAACTACCCATGCTGTATTTCTACAAGCACACAATAGTATACATGTGGTCAAAATGGAACTCTACAGTATGCTTGTTGCACTTGGGGGCTGCTAACAAAGAATTCTACCATTTTGATTCTGTGACTTTTCGGTGTAAAATCAGAAGCCAAACTATCATCTGATTTGTTAGCTATGTGAGCTTTCAAAGACTGTTAGACTTAATAAATATTCAATAAATGGTTGGCCGGACGGTGGTGGCACATGCCTTTAATCCTAGCACTCGGGAGGCAGAGCCAGGCGGATCTCTGCGAGTTCGAGGCCAACCTGGTCTACAGAGCAAGATCCAGGACAGGCACCAAAACTACACAGAGAAACCTTGTCTTGAAAATAAATAAATAAATAAATAAATAAATAAATAAATAAATAAATAAATAAATAAATGATTGACATAAGCAGAAATGAAAGATGTTATGGAACATACATATTAGCACAATTTTTGTAGGTGAAGAAAATAGGCCATTGGCATAGTCAAGGATTTTTTTTATAAGGGTCTTCCATGTATCTTAGAGCCCCAGAGTGAATAATCCTACAACTGTATTCAAAACCCACACTGAAAAATGTCATTGTATTCTGATGTGTTTATCATGAAAAGGGACTATAGTTTCAAAATAAGGAAAACTATAGAACATAATGCTATGTCTCCATTACCAGTGTGATATTGGAAATAACTCAGAATTATACTAGACCATTCTCCAGAGGAATTTTTGTTTTATAATGTCAAGTAAAATGCATCTTTCACATATGAAATGGAGAGTGTCCAAATCTGCAAAGCTGCACATAATTCTTTGGCCATATTTTAAGGAAAATAAAAAGAGTCTATGAAATTTTCAGATTAAAAACATGGAAAAATTCATACTATGGCAGATGACACTAGAATTTCTAGTCTGGAAATATGAAGGCCAATAGGATTTGTGATCTCCTCTTGTGATATAGGGAAAGATATTAATATCCATTATGAAAGAAAGCTTTGCGTGGAAGTAGAGCAGATTGAAAAGCAGATAGAAAGGGCGTGTGTACTCCAGAGTATAGATGAATGTCTAGGGACAACTCTGTATGGTTGATTAAGGGAGATGTGCAGGATAGCTACTTGACTTCTGAAGAAGGGGAGAAGGCAACCTCCTGTATTTGGAAGTTGCTAATTCAGAGGCAAGCTAAGCCTGAGTCTTGAATCTGCCATGTTGCAGTGGGACCACCATCAGCTCGTGTTTAATGTAATTAGCTGCAGCAATCTTACTACTACCTAAAGATGCTTTCCTGTCCTCCAGCGGTCCTGCGAGGAATCCCTCATGGAGAAGGAAGTTAGTGTCCCACGATCTCTGCTTGCACCTCGTAGCAAAAGCAGAACATGCCTACTCTGCTTTTCCTGTGCTTCAGCAGGAGTGTCTTCAGCAAAGCATCACTAGTTGGTAACCTGATCTATTCTCATCCTGATTCAAATGTATTGTAGTGGAAGTAGTTATTTTCCCTATTGTATTTCCACCTACCTTTTCATGCTCTGTTCTATACCTGCTCTTCATCTTGGCGTGATCCAAGATCGGTAACACTTCTCTTCTCATAGCAGCACTCAAGTCACGTGACCTGATCCCCACTCATGGCTTCACTGGTTTCCTAAATGCCATGTATAGCCAAACAGGGATCTCTGGCTTCAGTTGTTTTCCCATGCCCCACTTAGCCAATTATGCATTCCACATATCTGTTTTATTCTCCCAACTCATATATCCTCGGTGTCTCCCATCTTGATTCCAGGCTCTACCTATTCAATCAAGCAAGAAGCCTCGCCATCATCTTCGATCTCTCTTTTTCATGCAACACCCCATCAATTTATTGCTAGTTCCTGAACATCTTTCAACTTAATTCCTGGTCACCCCTGTCATAATTCTGGCCTTTTTCTGCTCTCAACAGAATCCTTGTGAATAATCCCGTGTTAAGACTTTTCTCTGGTCTAGTCCACGTTGTACATGAAGCATGACTTTTAAAAAATACCCCTACTCAAAGCCATTGGATAATTATTCAACACTTTCAGGATAGAATGTTCATCTCCCTTCCACCTACCCATCTCTCCTCATTCTCTGGGTCTCTCTTACACAGAGACTCCTGTCTCACCTAATAACAAATAGTTTTCCTTCCCCCTCTGTTACTCAGTGGATGTCTTGTCCTTTGCTTGGGGGTCTCTTTGCCCCTCTTTACTTGGCTAACTCTAGTTCATTATCTAAGTCTTTCTCAGACAGTACTTCCTTTAGAAAGCTGCCCCCACTGTTTTGAACTTAAATTTCCAATTTCTGCTCCTCATACTCTGCCATTCTTCACATTATCTGAACGTTTATTACTGCTTCAGTTGATTGTTAATTGGGGGGCACTTGTTACAGAAAGTAAATGGTATCTTCTAGCAGAGGGTCTGCTAACAACAGACCACATTGTGGATAATGTAATGAATGAAAGACATATGTATGCTCATCACACTGTCTTGTCTGCATATTCCTACACAAAGCCCATCCTCCATCATCTGTTGAGACAACACCAACTACCATGGCTATTCACTTGCTTCCTTCACCTTTCCTTCTCTCCTAATCATCCCACTGAGAGTCATTCTTCACAGAGAACTCTCAAAATATCACTCGTCCCATGTCCTGATGAACTGTTTGAAAAACAGAGATTTTTTGGGTCCTCAAGAAGAAGAAAACAGATAGTCAGTTGGTCGGTACTGGAACACTGAACCATCTTCTGATGGACACCAGAACCTATTTGATTGTCTGCAGTTGAACAGAAGCCTAGTGTTTCCTGTTAGACGCACCCCGGCCCTCAGCAGGCACCACAGAGACCCTCTGACAGTGGCTGTGCTGCAAGCAGGGTCGCACACGTTATAATGATCTTAAGTACCTCAAGCTGAGCTGCCAGGGAGCAGAGCTAATATTCAGCCTAGGGAATCACATACCGTGTCATCAGAATCTACTAGATGTAACCGTCCCCAAGGCCCGGCTTTAATAAACGAGCAGTGTAACGCAGTGTAAACAGAAGAGTATGTGAACTCGAAGCAACCATTGCTTACTTGCTGCCGCTTTCAATTCTTAAACACGTTCTGCTATTCACAAGTACAACAGAGGTTCCAATACTGCTCTAAGCCCAAAGCAGAGGGGACTCAGTGCTGGAAAGGTCAACAGCAGCAGATAGGAGTATGTGGAGATGGGGAACATGAACATTCCTGTATTAGAAAATATTGGTAAACAATTACCCAGAAATACAGTCAACTGGCATAATGGGAAGGGAAATAGACTAAATCAAAAAATGAAGTATCCAGTCTTGTCTCTGACAGAGGTTGAGGTAAGACAGTTCATCTCTTAGAAACTGTGTACAAAGCAAAGTACACAGGATGGCTGTGGACCTCTACATCTCTTCCAGTTCCAATATTCCTTAACTAAGATATTTTCAACTAAGATGTTTGTGTAGCCAATACCAAATAGTTACTGGTTGAGGGAAACAAAGCAGCTAGACATTTCATCCTATTTCCTGGTAACTTTACACTCACCTCCATTTCCACTAAGAAACAGGTAACTGAAGATGTATCTGGTCTGCGAGGCAAGCTCATTGCATAGATGCAAATGACCAAACCCTCCTCTCTGATCAGTAGCCCCATAGGCGAACAGATCTCAGAGACCTGGTCCCTCCTCTCTCCATGGTTTACTCACTTTGGGAGTGGAGGGGTTGTCGGCGACTGGCCCCTTGCTCTTGCCGTATGGTACTGGCGTCTCTGGACATTTAGGAAGGGATAAAGCTGGACTCCACAGCATAGGACCTGGGCTTTCCATGTTACTGTTCTGAGGATAAAGTTCATCTCTGGGAGGAGACTTGGGATCCTCCAAGTCCTCATCCTCATCGGTCTTAGGCTTCTGGCTCTGGGCCTCTCCGGTGCTGTGTGCTGTCATTTGCCCTCCATTCTCAGTATCTTCTTCACAAAAGGAGAAGTTTAATTTCTTATTCAGCCTTTCTTCATCAACCCTTCTGTCAGCCATCTCAGTGAAGGACCTTACAGTGCAGGCAAGGAGGTCTCTGAGAAGGGAACACTGAGAATCTACAGACAGGAAGGAGGGAAAACACCAACAATCCACAACTTTAGCCTGCCCTTCCCTCTACCCACCAACAGCTGAGAGACACACTGCGAAGCTTCTCCCTTAAGTACCACACTTCTAAGGCCTCAGCATATCCTCATTTCCATTCTGATTAAAGAAATCTCCAGCACCTCTCCAAGCAATTACATCTAATTCCTGTAAGAACTTTCCTGACATCCCACAGAGACTCCCAGTGGGCAGTTGCTGTGAAATACCAGTAAGATGGTTGGCTTCCTTTAATTTACAGAAAGATGTCCATTAGCCAATTGGGGAGCAAGTTCATTATCAGAAGGGAATTATTTCCTACTCTTTCACATCTGCCATCATAAGGACCAATCTCTACTGCCTTCACGCCACACCCATCTCACGACTAACAGCAGCAGGCCTTTAAGATTAGGCATCACTTACACACCCTGATGATCCTTGCACAAGCTTTGGCATGTCTTGCCTGATGTTCATACCCTCAGTGGGGTCACCCCTTGTACCTTTGCCAGGCACACCTTTCTTAATTCAAACATCATCCCTCCCCACCAACTGGGAGCAATTAAAGCTATCAGGAGATTGAGCAAATTTTTGAGCTGACAAGGTTTAGAAAGAACAGCAATGCCTGGAAGGGGATGGTAATAATTTTTAAAATACAATTATTTGAGCCGAAATTTGCCATATTTCATAGAATGCCTTTTTTTTTTAGATATTTTCAATTATTTAATTTCCTTCTCAGAAGCCTCTTCTTTGGGGAAAAAAAATAATCAAATGATCCCACAATTGTTTTTCAGTGCAGTTACCCCCAAAGGAAATGAAACCAGCAACTCAAAGAGGTTTTCACATCCCCATGTTCACTACAACAGTTAGGGTGTGGAAATGGCGCATGCCATCAGTGGATGGCTGGAGTTTCTGAACTGGCACACAGATCTAAAGGAATGCCGTTTGGCTAAAAAAACAAAAGCAATCCTGCCATTCTGACAGCATGGGTGAACCTGGAAGACATCGTGCTATTAGATTAGTACAAAACAAATGCTGTGTGATCTCACTGATATGTGGAGGCTGGAAGAAGTGAACTCTTGGAAGCAGAGAGTAGAGCAATGGTCTCCAGGGATCGGGGACAAGTTGGTCAAAGGAGGCCAGCATTTAGTTATAAGGTAAACAAGTTCTGGGAATCTAATTCCAGTTAGAGTGGTGAGGGACATGTTAATTTGATTATGATAATCATTACACAAGGTATACACATATATTATGAAATGAAAGAGACAGAGAAAAAGGGAAGCCTCCCTGATACTATAGGGGCCATCTGTGTGAAAGCCACCTTTAAAGTGGCTCTGGAGGGGCCTGACATGAAGAGAGCAAGAGAGGAGACATAGAGTCTGAGGACCAAGGCAGCTTAAAGAGTTTGAAACGAATTGTACTTCCCCCGGGCCGGAGGCTTGGCTTTCCGACTGCTTCCCATTCCTCTTCCTCTGTCTCTCTCCACTGGCCTCTTCACAGCCTGCTCCTCTCCCATTCACTCCTTCCCCATCTCCAGCAAGAACTCACCGAGAGGGTAACCTAACTGAAAGCCGGGGAATGCGAAAGCAAGTCCTCAGCTGAAGGCTTCCCCATGAGCCAGCGATTTGGCAGGTGGCCCACTAATGATGTTTCCTTTGTCTTCCCCACCCCCTCCCACCCACCCACACTATTCCAGGTACTTGAACAGGCAGCGAAATAGTCCTCTCAGCATGTGGAAACTCAGTGCCCACCTTTGTCAGAGGCTCAGCATTCCATAAGTGGCAATAAAAAGCCATCCAAGGGAAAGGAAGGCACAGGTTACCAGTAAAGAATTTACCATCAACAGAACGTCTGAGCCCGGGAGTAAGGCTCTTGGTTACAAGCCAGTGAGTCAGGTGATACAGTTCTTCTCCCACAGTCTCCGCGTATCTTCACATCACGTGACTTGCCACTTCTTCTCCAGGGCAGCTAGTTGTTGGCTTTGCTCCCAACAGAATGGAGCCTGACATAAAACGCCAAGTGTATCTTGGACCTGGAGGCGGGGCATAGCAGCTGGTTGGGTGGGAGTTTCCCAGGTAGATCAGATGATCATTGGTGACCACTGTGCCCTGCCTTCCCTCTCCCCCGTTAGACTTCTCAACTACAAATATAATAAACCATTTATAACTATATTGATTGCCTGGGGCGGAACTGTGTTTAGATCTTGGGTTGCCAATGGCGATTCTATTAGAATCTAGCGCCACACTCTTTTCCACCAATTGTCCGTTAGATGATATTCTGGGGTGGAAAAGCCAACGAGACTGAGCAGGTGCAGATTCTGATGACCCAGTCTTGCCTCCGGCCTGGAGCCTCACGTGAACACTTTTGTTGTCATGTTATACTCTGTTCTCCATTCTTAGTCTCTACACTGTGGAAAATTCCAGCTCTGCTTCAGTGCATCCATCCCAGACATCCCATAATAACCAGGATGATTTGTTAACAGGGGCCCCACATTATCTGTGTCAGTAGGAGCAAAAGGAAGTCTTTCCTTTAATGCCTGATTCACAATAGATGTTCGATCGTTTTTGGATGGATTTGGGGAAATAATATATCTTAGTTTTGTTAAAATTGGTCACTTTAAAAAAAAAAAAAACTGTAATAGAAATTTCTGCCCAGAGAAAACCAAAGATTACAAAAGCGAGATGTGTAGGAACGAATCTAACCTTGTGTGTCAGGTTGCATTCAAATCCCCAAGCCTCTTGCCTGGGGGGAGTTTGTCTCTTGTAAACACAATACCAAGTGATAAGGAGGATCCACTCTGGTTCCAAGGCCTTAGGGAAAGCAGAGGCTGGAAGATCTGCCTGCTGGCAGTGATGTTGCAAGGCATGAAACCTGTATTCCCCTCTAGGACAGACTCTTCTTAAGTGAAAGTATGAAATTATAGCCTGGAAGGTGAGATACAGTGATACTCAACCTTAATACAGTTCCTCATGTTGTGGTGACCCCCAACCAGGAAATTATCCTTATTGCCACTTCATATCTGTAATTTTGCTACTGTTATGAATCATAATGTTAAATATCTGCTATTCAGGGTGGTCTTAGGTGACCCCTGTGAAAGGGTCTTTAACCCCCAAAGAGGTCTCAACCTGCAGGTTGAGAACCACTGCATTAGAAGATGAGACTCTTGTCACTCCAAGGAAGGTCAATGGTCCCTGGGTCTGGAGAGAGAATGGTAAAAACCTCAACAGGCCAAAGTGAGATTCTGCACATTATTTCAAACTAAATTAAGCCTGTCACTAAGATAACCCAAGCCGGGCGGTAGTGGCGCACTCCTAGCACTCGGGAGGCAGAGCCAGGCGGATCTCTGTGAGTTCGAGGACAGCCTGGGCTACCAAGTGAGTTCCAGGAAAGGCGCAAAGCTACACAGAGAAACCCTGTCTCGAAAAAAACCAAAAAAAAAAAAAAAAAAAAAAGATAACCCAAGTTGTGATGTTAGATTATGCTATATTTGATGGGACTGCCCCACTCGAAAGCACTGAAATGTCTGGCTTCCTACTAATACTTTCGTTTAAATGTCTTCCTTTTAGATTTATTTTGTGTGTATGAGTGTTTTGCCTGCGTGTATGTATATGTACCACATTCAAATGTTTGGTGCCCAGAAGAGGGTGTCAGATCCCTGGAAATGGAGTTACAGATGGTTGTCAGCCACCATATGGGAGCTGGGAAACAAACCTGGAAGAGCAACAAATGCTCTCACAAACTCTCTACCCCATTTGAATTTTTCTTATGAAAATGATCAAACATCTCCACATCAGGGAAGACAGTATAGTGCAACTATATTACAGCCTAGCCCCAAACTTTATAACAGTTTTATAACTTAGTTACTTTTGTATCTTCAAATCTTTTGAGGGTGGGTGCTAGGGTACTTAAAAGCAAATCAATGATTTCATGTCATTTCATGAATACTTTGATGCCAATAATAAAAATCTCTAGGCTAATCCATCATTTTGCAATCTACAGAAATGTAACTAGTGAATGCATCAAGCAGATGCTAATGCATTGCTTCTCTTGCCACAGTCTCCCCCTTGGCTAGAATGAGAGGCTATTCATTAAAATTACTATTATTAAAATTGAGGTAGAGGCAGAGTGAATATTCCTAGAACAGGAACAGATTTATAAAGTGGTGCACAATAATTTAGATATCCTTGATATCCTGCCATACTCTAAGGAGTAGATATTTAAGGAGCAGATATTCCTTGTCATCACTCACCTGATCATTTCTGTTAGCTGCGAGAATTTCCAATTTCCCTAAAATTACATCAAGTAATGTTACCTACACCTCAGCTAGCACCGTAGCCAGAGATAAGAGCTCTACACCTCCTGACTCACTTTCTATATGGATATATACATCTTTGCATATACCTGTATGCACTAGTACGCAGGCATCCAGATAGACTTTTTTTTTTAACTTGGAATAAATCAGTAGGTATGGAAAAGTTTTGTGATTGTTAGACTTATATCTCGTTTATGACCCAAGGACAGGTGGTAGAAGTCTTGATCAAATACTCAAGGCCACTTCTCTGTGCTTCCCAGTCTGGTGCTGTTGCAAAGTCACTACACTGATGTTTTATTTTTGTAACCTCCCCTACCTCCCCACCTCCCCACCTCCCCACCTCCACTTTTGGTTTGAATTAGTTTTCTTTTCTTTTCTTTTCTTTTCTTTTCTTTTCTTTTCTTTTCTTTTCTCTCTTTCTTCCTTTCTTTCTTTTTCTTTTTTTTAGACTTATTTATTATGTATACAGTGTTCTGCCCGCGTGTATGCCTGCAGGCCAGAAGAGGGCACCAGATCTCATTATAGATAGGTGTGAGCTCCATGTGGTTGGCAATTGAACCCAGGTCCTCTGGAAGAGCAGCCAGTGCTCTTAGCCTCTGAGCCAGCTCTCCAGCCCCTGGTTTTGTTTTTCAAGAAATTGTTTCATATAGACCAGCCAGCCTGGCTTTCATCCTCTAGGTAGCTGAGGCTGGCCTTGAACTCTTGATTCTCTTGCCCCTTTCTTGAATGCTGAGATTGCAGGCATGCACCATCATACCTGCATTAGAAAGCATTTTACGAGTGTTTGAAGATGGTGATAAAGAAGAATTAACACCTCTTTACAGGGTTAGCCCCCAGAAGCTCTGAAAACTCAGAAACTGTGCAAAGTGGTTTTCTCTAAGGAGAGGATGGAAGTGGGGAGCTAGAGACGGCAACCGCTGCTCACTACATCTCTCCGGCAGTGTGATTATTTTGCTCATGTGTATGCGTTTGTTCTTGTGTGTGCAGGTACACGTCTGTGTGTATGTGGGGGGGTACCTGTAGATGACAGAGGATAAGAGTGTCATTTACCAAGCATCATTTGACTTTCTTTTCCTTCTTTTTTTCTTTTTTCTTTTTTTGCTTTGAAGACAGGGTCTCTCACTGGTCTTGGGGGCAGAGGCAGGTTTCTAATCCAATGCCAGGATTACAACAGTGTGCCACTGTGCCTGGGTTTTTAAATGTGCATTCTAGGAATCAAACTCGGCTTCCCATGCTTAAAAAGCAAGCACTTTACTGTCTAAGCTGTCTCCCAGACAGATTGATCTTTTACTGTGACTATCTACTTATTAAAATGTTTGAAATAATATTAAATTACCTGTAGCCAAATAAATAATTACACGCGTATCTTAAAATCTGGTCCATAAAGTGCTGGAATGACTTCTCTCCATATGAACTGTAAATATGGAGTTCAGTGGGCTCCGTCCCATAAAACTGGTCTGCACTCACTTGCATGGAGTGCCTTTGCTGGAGATGCTGTCTACAGCCAACTAGCCCTGGGATTTATAACGACCTCACAATCTGCTTTCTTGAACTTCCATTTTCATTGATCTTATCACAGCTTGCTCAGCCTACTGAATAGGCTCCTCTTGATGTGTTCCAAGCCTCTGTCTCAAACCCTCCTTCTGCATTGTTTTCACATCTCAGGAAAGAACTGTGTGAGAACTACTACTCGGTTTCTCTGAAATCCCATGTCTACCCTTCCTCCCCCACCTCCCATCTCTGAAGACTTCAGGCTTATAATAGGGATCCAGTGAATTTACCTTTGCTTCACCTACTCTACTCTGTATCTAACAGCTAATGGATTCTCTCTAAAGAGTAAATAGAATCATGATATTCTTATGCCAAGACCTTCCAGGGCCTCCCATGGGTGTGGTTGGAGTGTAAAATAGACAATAGCTAGAAATGTATAATCAGCAAATATAGTAATTTAGCATTGTACTATAAGGGAATTATAACTCATGGGAATTAAAGGAATAATTCCATAAGTATACACAAATATTAGCTATTCAATGGGAAAATGTTAAGTCTCAGATCATAACAAGACTGGGTAAGATTGAGACATTAAATAGACAGACTTGTTCCAAAGAGGAAACACAAATTTCTAGCATGTATTTTGAAAAAAAAAAAGATTCAATCACAAAACACAAACATATAACAATCAAGACCTTTAAAAGAAAAGAATGCACTTGAACCCAGTCAGTCACCTCTAGCAGTCAGCACGCCAGCAGCCTGATGGCTGACTGTCTGCCCTCATCCCACATCTTATTTATTGCCTGAGAGCTGCTTTTCCTGCTGGGGTATGAGTTTGAGAGACAGCTCTCTTTCTCACTTCTCTCCCAGTTTGTGCACAGGGCTGAAGGTTACAGAGCTTTACAGTAAGTGTGAAATTCGGTCAAAACTTCAGACACAACAGAAGGGGAAGAGCTGTACTCTCCAACAATGGCAGATGGTGATATAAATTATCCGACTCTCACATAACACTAGCCACAAAAATAATGCATGAAGCTTCCCTTTATAGGATACCAAAATGTTCATGATCTGACGGAAAGGCGAAAAGAAAACAAACAGAACACAGAGCATACTGTCAACAAGCAAACACAGAAAGAAAACATCTAATAAATATCTATTTAAGACAAGCCATTACATTACACTTCCGCTCTGGTGTGGCCTTATAAAAGCAGCCACCTACAAAGAGGGCTAGATAAGAAAACTTCCTGTTTCAACTTTGTCACTAGCAGGAGGGAAGAAAAATCTCAACTAAGGATTTGGATTACAAGCCGGTGTTTAAACTAGCTTTCAGTTTGAAGACACACTAGCAGCATTACCCAAGTAACTTCAAGCAGGGCCTTTCACTCAGCTTAGTCTCGGGTTGGTGGTTCCTTCCCATTGCTGACAAAGCAATCAGAAATCTCTTCTGTTACAACCAGAGCTCAGTGACAATTGTCAGACACCAGAGCATAGTTAAACACAAATGCGTTCTGCATTCTAGAATTGATGAGATGGAACAATTTAAGTCTTTACGATTACCATCAATCTATATTGAGGCTGTAGATTAAAAATATTCTGTACTTTATGTAATGTAGATATATTTAGTATTTGAGAAAGTAAAAGATTTATTTTAACATTTAGACATGGTGTTCTAAGTGAACATGTTTTGAAATATCATTACCTCAGCCAAGTATCTCTGAAAATGAGTGGCCTTTCTCCCAGTGTTTCTCAAATACTTGTTCCCAAGCAGAACTGTTCTAACAGCTAAACTCAGTGTCTCTATATCATCGTTCAACAATTCAGTAGATACAGAGGCTAATCTGGTGGTCAGGTATAAAAGCATCTTTCAGAATGTGAATGTGTATGTGAAAACAGAGCATTATCACCATCACTAACATCTTTGAGCACCTACCACTTGCAAGATACTAGAGAAAGCCTGGCGACAGGGCCGGCGGCATGGGAGTGTCAGCCTCTGCTTTCACTTCCTGAGTTCACAGATTCTGTTGAGCAACATTATGCAAAGCACTAGGAATATACTGCGGGCTCCATGATTAGCAAACTAGAATATGCTGAAGACAGAACATGGCTGTCAGTTGGAAACTTTTCTCTTCTGCATATACAGAGAGCTGATTGCTACGGAAATTACCAGTTTGTTTATGGGTATATATTAGTCCTAGGGCATTAAATTAGGGGTGCTCGGAAAGGCACACATTGTCATAAAAGACCAGAAAAAGGATCTTTTTCAAGTAAGAAAGAAAAAAATCGATTTGCCCTAAAACTGGTGGCTTTGGAAAGGTTAAGGATTATCTATCTACCAACCTCCATTTTAATTTAAAAATAAAATCTTGTCTCAACCTCAGAAGCTTTGGCTGTGGCTCAGTCTTCTCAAGTACTGGGCTTTGGTGTCTGGCCTTGAGAGTCTGTGACTAACCCAGCCTGGAGTGCCCTTGAATTAAAACCCTGGCTTGGTTTGTACATCTCCAGACTCCCATTTCAGTAATTACTCCATTAATTGAGTGAGATAGTCACTTAACATGTCTTTAGGGGATGGAGGTCAGGTTGAACTAAGGAATGATGTGACAGCAATCCCTCCTCTTTTTGGCAAAACATTTTATTGTTAAATCGCAGAGTCACATATTTGGAACTAGCAGCAGCTGGAGGCAGTCATTGATGATTCTCTTGAGAACAGGATTAAGGCATATTATCATTGCATCCCCAGCAGAGAGGCCATGAGTCTCACAAGGCCCCTGGGGTAACAGGTAGCACAGAAATCTACCAAGTCCTTGTCAGAAACTGGGCCTTCTTGAAACCTGGGGTGAATTTGTTATCTAGATAATTGTCTCTTGCCATCTTATTTTTCTCATGAGTTTAATGGTTTCTTATGCATACTTCTGAGCTAGTCACCAGATTGACACTCCCCCCACCCCAAGAGTTGAGACATTCAAAAATTTATTTGTAAATATACAAAGGGAGTTCCTAGGCAATCCTTACTTTCCAAAGCCACAGGCTTAAGGGCTGACTTCCCCCACTCCTCTGACTTCTTTTTCCTGCTCTTTTTTTTAATGTAGAACAACCCCCATAATCCTCCAGCTTAATATCTTCAAATTGCATATAAAAAGGGAAATAAATTGCCATTACCATCCCAATCAGCCACCCTCCAGTCCTTTCAATCCTGATTCATGTGTATATCTGAAACACCTGGGAAGTCAGCCGTTCCTCTGCTTCACTTCCTGACCTGGAGGCAGCTTTCACCAAGCTCTCGGATTATATAATTTATGTGCCCTGGTCCTTAAAAATAATGGTGACGTAAAAAAATTCACAGTGGAATCCTAGGTGGGAAGGCGCTTCAACCCACGCGCCGGTGGACAGACTAAGGGATGTGCGCCCTGCATCCCACACTCTGGGTCAAGAGCACCCGCATACAGAGATGCAGAGCTGAAGCCCAGACCAGGCCCTGGGGCGCCGACCCCGAGCGGGCCACTTTCCCGAGCTTCCGGGCGCCGCGCCTCGGCCGGGACAGGGGCAGGGGCAGGTGTGGCCAAGCTCGGCGGGCACCAAGAGAGTGGCGGCACGGCGCAGAGCGGCTGGGCGGGCAGGCCCGGAGGGGAGTGCCCGCAGCCCGCCCCGCCCCTCGCGCCTCGGCTCCGCCTCGCCTTGCCATGGTGGAGCAGGGAGACGCGGCGCCGCTGCTGCGCTGGGCCGAGGGCCCCGCGGTCTCTGTGCCGCAGGACCCCGCGCTGCAGACGGGAGGATGGGCCCGGGGCGGCGTTGGGAGCGGCCGAGTGGTCGCGGATGTGCCCCGAAGGCGGGAACCCGACGAGCCAGCACCCCCCGAAGTGCTGCTGCAGCCCGGGCGTCTGGAGCTGGGCGACGTGGAGGAGGACCAGGTGGTGGCTGTGTTCGTAGTCACCTTCGATCCCCGCTCGGGTGAGAGACGCTTAGGGATGGAGAGATGGTTGGGGGCGGGCACATCTCCCGCTAGGTTTCGGAGGGCGCGGGGGAGGGACCCCTTGCGTGCGCACTCGCACCCACACACCTGCATCCCTCCCCGCTCGGGGGTCCCGGGGCAACGGGGGCACTGTGTCCCCAGGCGAGAACCGAGGGATCCCCCGGGGCTTTGTTCCGCCCCCCTCTCCGTCCCGCCGCGGCTCTCAGCTCCGCTCCGGTGCCTCTTCGCCGCTCTCTCGCTTGCTCCGCTTCAGTGCGGGAGGATTGGTTTGTGGCCGCGGGCACGTTGGCTTTTGTTTTCTCTGTTTTCCTGCTCGGCTGGAAGGTTCTTTTAGATACCGAAAGGAGGGAACCCACCCCCACTCCCCACCCCCCGCGTACGTCGCCTCCCACGCGGGTCCAAAAAGACCCTATGCTCTATGCCCGCCCTTGCTTGTGGTTGCTCCCAGCGAGGTAACTTTCCCAGCCGCCAAGTTCACTTTCTCTGAAGGCTTAATTTTGAGGAATTAACGTGGGAGCATTCGGGGATGGGGTTGGAGAAGCCTTCTCTGGCAAGCTGTCTTTCTAGGAGGACTAACTGGTTATGTCACCCCGTCTTTACCCTAACCACCCACTGCGGGGAGGGGTGTGCGTTGTGGGCGGTTCCGGGGGGGGGG